>JAODAL010018541.1:0-74478 GCA_025379985.1 Phyllomedusa bahiana
TGGACCCCCACAGGTCTAGCACGTAAGGGGACGTCACAGCAGGGTCACTCCATGAGGCCAGAGCTTAAACCATCACAGAATATGACAGAACAAGTTCTGTTAAACGGTGATACATGTAGAGGCCCCCGAATGAGTGGCAGCTATTTTGCATTGACGCCTCTGATCATTTTGCCCTTCCTTTCATCCATCAGTGTCTGCTGTCAATCGGTCAATAATCCATCAGTATTGCTAAAGCCAAAAACAAACAGGGGTTGATCCAAAACAGAGATGACCTGTAAATGGGATATTTGCATGTCTTCTGTGTTCTGTATCCACTCCTGCTTTTAGCTAGACAATCCTGATCCTTCCCATTCCTTCTGAGAGGTGAAAAGAAGGGGAAAACCAAACATAATGGCAATGTCATAGAGTGGTGAGGGTGGAAACAGCATTAGGAAACCACAGGGTGTCCCAGTGAGACAGCGGTCACTGGGCAGCAGCAAGAGTAGGCCACAAAGTGGCACAATCATCAGTGTGGAGGTCATGGCAGCAGCAACAGCAGCAGCATGAGGTCAAAGAGTGGCACAATGACATTCTGGAGGTGGCAAAAAGAGGAGTAGGCCACAGAGTGGCACAATGACAGAATGTGGAGGTCACGGCAGCAGCAGCAGCATGAGGTCACAGAGTGATACAATGACAGAGTGTGGCCGTGGCACAAACAGGAGTACGCCACAGAGTGGCACAAGGACAGAGTGTGGAGGTCACGGCACCAGCAACAGCAGCAGCAGCAGCATGAGGTCATAGAGTGGCACAATGACAGAGTGTGGAGGTGGGTGGCAATACCAGTCCCTGGTTAAGATGCTGGTAGGCAGATGGAGCAACTGGCAGCAGATGTGTGGCATCAGGCGGGTGGCAGCATCAGAATAGTGGCTGAGGCAGATAGTTTGAATCCAGACTCATTTCTCAAAGTTTTGGTGAGGCGTCATGGCTGATATAATCTGATGCCTACGGCATTGATGTGTGGAAATCCTGGCCGATCCACGCCTGATTCATCTTGACAAAGGTCAGTCGCTCCACATTTCCGGTGGTTCTTGTAGGGGTAAAGATGGCCCCCGCCGCACTGAACACCCGCTCTGAGGCCACACTACTGGCTGGGCAGGACGCTTTCCACACAAAACTGCAAGTTGGGGCCACACATCGTTTGGCTGCCCAGTAGCCAGCGTATCTTCTAACTGGGGGGGCAGGTACTGTCCAAGTAGGCCAAACCTGGGGGGTTCAGGTCTTCTCCAGGTCCTGCTGCTGGTGAGTCCCCTCCTCACTGGGTGGGGGGAAGGAAGCTGCTCACAGCGATTTCCGACTTAGGTTGCTACTGATGGAGTGGTACTGCTCCTACCCCCCCCCCCCCACCACACTGTGGCAGTGGTACTGGGGCCTGAAAAAAACCCCCCGGTTCAACCTTCAAAGGATACCAGCTGCACATGGCGGGGCCAACTGACTACGGAGGATTTCCTATATATTTGAGTTTGCCCTCCCTTCCACAGCTGAAAAAAACCCCCCAAAATTTTTGGGATGGTAGGAGGGCCCAATAGTGTGGGGGCCAAAGAACCTCTGCTGGATGATGACTTTTTCGGTTGTCACTACCAGGCAAATCAGCATGCTGCGGCAGTGCGCAATGACCCTGATTTTACCCCCTGCCCCCATCTCATGTTCTGCCAGGTGTTTGGGGGAGTCATCTCCTGTTTTCCTTTACTCCATCTACTCCTCCGCGCTCCTGCTCCCTCCTCTCTTGTCCCTGGGTAAAAATCCACTCATTTCACCAAAATGCTTGTGCCCAATTCCTTCTCCTCCCCCGGTTCAGTCCCCCCGGAAAACTCATGTGGCCGCGAGATATAGCGCCACGTCTCCAGCCCCCCCTCCCCAACGATTTTTCAGCTCTTTTTCAAGGACATGAAGTGGGAATGACGTATTCTTTCCTGTAGCCTGGCGACGACAAATAACGGCCTCCTCAAACGGCCTCAGCAAACGCAGGGTCACCCATGAGCGCCATTTGGCTGACATCAAAGTTCACATGGGAGTACCCTGCCCTGGATCACCCAAAAAACGTTAATGGCCTTCTCTGTTCATAAGTGGGCCCAACTTTTGGCTTCTGGAATTCCAAGGGGTGGAAACTCGATATCAAGTGTGTTGGGGATCCCCCGTTCTGCCGCGCAATCAAGGGGGGATCCTGGTTTTTGTAGGAACAATTTCACAACAATTAAAACACGTGCCCATGCGGGCGAATGAACCATCCCTCCTGGGTGCAGCGCAGACCCCCTGTTCCTCCCCTTTTCCGTCACCCTGGTTCCCCATTTGCAGTTGGCACGGAGAAAACCCCACTCATTTCTTCTACATACCAAAAAGTTCCCCCCCTTGTGCTTTTTCGCCGAGGCAACCAGGGGTAGAACTGCGTGACCCACGTCCCCACACATGTGGTTTATGGGCAGTAAATTTGAAGGCTAATTTTGGGGAGGGGGAAGGGGGGACTTTGGGGCAGGGGCAGCAGTTTACAAGTGGGAGGGGGGAAAAACGGGGTCTCCCCGTCCAAGTTGTTGGTGTTTTCCCGGGGGGGAAACACTTCACCCAGTGGGCCGAAAGGACATTACTGGCCCCACCGTTTGTTTTTCAAACCACCGTCCGGCTGCCCTGCACTTGGAAAACCCGATAGGCTCAAGGGGCTGTCCCATCTGTTTTTACATTTTGTAAAGGGCTGGACCTGCCTTTTTTGGAAAAAAAAATTAGGCTTGGGGCTCCCACCCCCAGCTCGGGGACAAGCCATTTGTTCCCCGAACGGGTGCAAAAAGTCCACCACTTGGAAAAAGGGGGGGGGGTGCAGTACCAACAAATTGGACAGGGCCGGGCACTTCTGCCCTTAGGATGGTTGGATGCATACTGTTGTCTCTTTGCAATCGCCTCTTAACGACTGCTGGGGCCCCTGATGCGAGGAGCAAGAGCATCTGGGCCGGGGGGTGATGGGGAAAGACAAACGCTCCTTTCAGAGGGGGGACCTTGACTGGCTGCAATGGGATGCTGCCCTAGGTGCTGCCTGTTTGCGGGGGGAGGGTGGACCACCTCATCTGAGTCACGTTTCTCCCAGGCCACCGGGGTGGTGAAGCGCATGGTTGACAAGGGCCGTGGAGCCAATGTGAGCTCCCTGGCCACGCTTCACTTTCTGCCCACAGATTCTACATATACCCTCCTCCGGTGTCTTAGCAAAAAACTGCCACACTACCGTGTAGGTGATTTTACCGTCAACGCTCCGCACTGAGTGACTACTACCACCGCTGCCTCGGTGAGTCCCTGTGCCGCTACTTTCTTGTAGCAAAGAGGGTCGTCTTCCCCGTGGCTGTTTGGCTCCCGACCTTGCACTGCTGCTACCCTGCTGACTCACAGCCACACTACTGACTTGCTGGCTGCACCGCTGACTGGCGCACAAGCTGACGCCCTCTTCTCCTGACGATGACGAAGCCCTTGCTTCACCCGGCTCCCAAGTGCGGTCGGCTACATCATCATCGATTATTGTTGGATCTTCATTGCTCTCCTCCTCAATGGTCTTGGTATGCAGAGGCTGACCCCTCACAACATGACCTCCCATGCCACTCTCCACATCCAGACTTTGCCGCCTACTGCAAGAAGCAGGGGATGTCGGCCCCACTCGTCGCTGCCAATTAGCTGCTAACTGTCCTCAAATTGTTCATCTTGCCTGGATTTGTGGCACTGAGCCCAGACCACATATTAGATCTCTGGCTGAGGGAACCGGATGGGACAGAGGCGGGTTGAGGACAGGTGAGGGCCACTGACCCATTCCCGGGCTATGTCAACTAAGGGTTGTGTCTGACGTTCCCACCGACTCTTGGCTGGGGTTGTCAGATGTCATCTGGGAGGAAGTGGATAACCTGTCCAACCAACAAGGAACCCTTGGGGTTTGGTGTCAACACACGGCCGCTAGATGACACCAGCAGTTTTGGCCTCACCGAGTCACCCCTGCTGCGACGTACCCTGACTGTGCTGCGACCCGTGTCTGCTCCAGGAATGTTTGTGCCACTACCACTCGAATGTGAAGAGCCTGCCACCCTCTTGTCTGACATACTGTTTGTTCAAAAAATTTACGACTCTGTTTAATGAAGATATCTGTTTTATGATAAAATACACACCCTGTATTTGACTCCAATTGAACCCACCTAACAGGCTTGGGTAAATCTTGGATATAAATTGCGCTCCAGAAATGACCAGGAAAAATTTACTTGTATGTGGAATATAAAAACACTGTGTATTTTACTGAATATTAAAGCACAAATACGCTTAATTAACCATTGAATATAAATTGCACTCCAGAAATCACCAGGAAAACTTTACCCGTATGTTGTGTTTAAAAACACTGTGTATTTTACTGAATATAAAAGCACAAACATGCTTAATTAACCCTTGAATATAAATTGCGCTCCAGAAATCACCAGGAAAAATTTACTTGTATGTGGCGTTTAAAAACACTTTGTATTTTACTGAATATAAAAGCACAAACAGGCTTAATTAACCCTTGGATGCTCCAGAAATGACCGGATGGAATTAAAATATATATGGGGCAGAATTAGACCCACGCTGGACTTGAATTACAATACCCCACAAACTGAATCAAAATGATAACGGAAGAGGAGCAGTCTCTGATAAAAGCAGTGACCCCCCCTCCCAAATCGCTGTTAAAAGCAATTTAATTTATGTGAGATATCTTCTGCTACTGCAGCAGCCAGACGCTTGTGTCACGGCACAATGAGAGCAGTGTGAGGAGCGAGCATGGCGTTCGTACTTATAGTGCTGTGACGTCACAGAAGCCCGCCGGTCTCTGATTGGCTTGATGTCTGCACATGTCAATTAGGGTCTTCCTTTCTTCCTCCCAGATTTCTCTTCCCCATGTCACGCCATGAGCTTGCGGCCATTTTAGCAATACAAAACACACTTAATTCCCGCGAATCACCCCAAACTTCTATTTCGTGCAGAACCGAAGTTTTCCTGAAATTCTAAACTAATTCGCCTATCTCTAGTTATGTGCCAAACATTTGGTGCATAGAGTGTAATGCGCCAAACTGCGTATTATGCATAAAGTGTAATGCGCAAACTGTGCATGGCAGTTTGGCATCAAACTTTGGCGCATTCTAGTTGCCTTAAAATGTGTCGAGCCATCTATAGAACAGTGCGCCAGCAGGTTTTTGGTGCAATCTACGCCCAAAAAATACAGCATGCAAATTCATAGATGTTGTCCGTAGTAGCAAGTTGCCTGGACCAAACGAAGTAAAAAAAAGCCCATACTAAGCTTCCTTCTCTCCTCCGTTTCAATGTTGAGTTATCGTATTTCGGTTTACCTTTCCTTCACTTCAGTTGATTGGCTGCAGCAGTCACATGCCTCTGCTGACATCACCATTTGGAGTTTTTCATCTCTGAACGGTGATGGAAAGCATTGGCACGTGACCGCTGTTCAGAAGCAAAGGGAAAGAAAACAGAAGACTGGGGAGACCCAGAGCTGGATTGGAGGAGTAGAGGAAGATGAATATGACTTGTTGTATTTAGTTTGACATATTATTATTATTTAGTTTCTATTCAAAATGAACGACCCCTTTAAACTGTATGATATATACTTCAGCTTGGCTACACAGCTTCTAAAATAACATTGCTCAGAAAAATTTAAAGTGACCCCCCCACCCCAGAATTCCCCTCATTAAGGCTCATTTACCTCTGTGCTTTGTGTTAGAGTAATCCACATAATGTTCTTTTTCTCAATAATGATTTAATAATTTGTACTTTATAACTATTCTGACCTTGTTGCACTTGAAATCACTTCTCCATACACAGAATTTCCACTGAGTTTATGATGAGCTTGTGTTTCTACAGTTTCTATACAACAGCAGCAATAGCAAAACTTAGCAGATGATGATAAGACACGGCAGGAAGTGATATCACCATCCCAGCCAAGGTTACTAGAGCAGAGAGATGTGTTCAGTAACCTAGTAAACTTGCAAACAAGCAGGAGTTAACTCCTGCTCTGACAAAATGAGAACAGCAATGTATTTGATAATAATCTTTACTTAGCTTTGGTACATGTTCAAAGTTAATCATTGTGTTGAGAATACCCTTTCACGAATTAAATCATCATAACACCAAATGTAAGCTTTTACTATAAAGAGGGAGTAAAAATGCATATACTATGATCACATTACTAGCATTTTGCACAATGTAGGTGTAGGTAATCACTAAACTAATAAAACTATGTACATTGTGCCTGCATCACTAGCATATTATTTAGCACAAAAAAGATCACAATATTAGATTAGGTGCACACCTGTGTTGAAAGTTCTGTTCAGAGCCCTCATCATATATTCTGTCCAAAATGACAGAAAAAAAATGAAAATGTTTACAATGTCGGACACCACAATGTAAATCAAAGACAGTAGGTATCCGTCATGAAATGGAACTGGCACCACCTTTGTGTTGGAGGTTGTGAATGGAACCTCAATGTAAATGTGATGCAGCCCTTAAAGGGACTATGTATTCTTTTTAAAACGTTAATTGAGAAATTGAGAACATGTTTACGTGGAATACGACGGATTATTGAACATTTAAAAACATTTTAAAAAATACACCGTTTTTGATATCTGACCTCAAGAAAATCCAAGTTGTGTGGACTGCAACTTGCATTTTCAGTTGAGGAAGTTCTTGTCATGTACACAAACTCTTAGTGAGGTACATGATTGGCAGTCTAATAGAGCCTCTCTTCAGTACAGTGCGGTACTACATGTCCTGTATTGCTCCTACATGTATAAGTGAGGTGCATGCAGTGATTGGCCATCTAGTAGCTACTCTCTACAGTACAATGCAGTACTATGTGTCCTGTACTGCTCTTACATGTATTAATGAGGTGCATGCAGTGATTGGCCATCTAGTAGCTTCTCTCTACAATACAGTGTGGTACTACATGTCCTGTACTGCTCTTTACATGTATTAGTGAAGTGCATGCAGTGATTGGCGGTATAGTATCATCTCTCTACAGTTCAGTGCTGTAATACATGTCCTGTACTGCTCTTACATGTATTAGTGAGGTGCATACAGTGATTGGCGGTCTTGTAGCCTCTCTACAATACAGTGCAGTACTACATGTCTTGTACTGATTTTAACATGATCTGCTCCTTTGGGCACCAGGTGAGGGCCCTATTTTCTTTTTTTCTGGTTCCTTATGTATAAAGTACATAACCAAAAGATCCTGTCCTCATCATAGTTTCCAACTTTCAGCTGCTCCTTCTGATGTATGGAAGGACACAATTTATCTGGATTAGTTACTTGCTTCTTTTTCTCTCATATTCATTTTCCATTATGTTGGTGACATTTTTTGGCTTTGGGTCCAATCATTAGTTTTCTATAGAGTTATGGTTTCATCATACATTGGTCACACCAATGTGATGTGTTGCAGCCCATCAATGGCTACACTTGTGACCAGCTACAGCCAGTGATTTGACAACCCCTTTAACCGCTTCACCCACTATGGCCAAAATAATATGGCTCTTATTTTTTTCTACCCTCCTTCCAAGAGTCACAACTTTTTTATTTTTCCACCTACATAGACAATGGTGTAATTCACCATACCATAGAATATAAAATTTCTAAGTAGGGCAAAATATGAAATTAAACAAACTTCAGCCATGTTTGTGTTTGTTTTATTTGTTTTTACAGCGTTCATTCTTTGGTATAAATGATGTGTTATCAGTTTTCTGCAGGTTGATACAATTCTGACAATACCAAATATATAGGGTTTCGTTATGATTTAGGACCATAAAAAATTCAAACATCTTCTATTCTTTAAATCCGCACCACAATGCCATTTTCTGTGACCAATAACTTTTTTGTTCTTCCCCCTATATGGACCACAGTGAAAGTGCATTTTTTGCTGGCTAACGTGCACTTTTTATTGGTATCTTTTTGAGATAGATGTGACCTTTTTGACTACTTTTATTTAAGTTTTTAGGAGTCGTGAAAATACTAATTTCACGGACGCAGTCATATCAATTATGTGTAACTTTTTATTATTTTATATTTTTATTTGTAATAAATCAAAAGGGGAGTAATTTAAAAATTTTTTTCTCCGTAATATCGAAAACCCCTAGGTTACTTGCCAAATAGGGGCTCCCCCGCAGTAACTTTTTTGCATGATAAACAATGCAATGGGGAAAAAAGATGGCATTCTTCACTTCCTGCGGGGGTGGAAAATTGTTAGAATCGTTTACATAGAATTACAGGGAAACGTAAAAACCCCTCACGATTTGCGTGCCATTTTAAAAAACGAATGCATTGTGATCTCGCAGCAGAGGTGCCAATCGGAGTGAGAAACGGTGCACAATCTCTTAGTCAAAGCTTTAATTTTTAAAAACAGCAAAGTCAAGTCAACTCTGTCTCGCATTTAGCTGAATTTTAGCTGTTTTAAACAGCCCTGACACCCCTGTGTATGTGAGGGCCAATGAGTGACCCCGTTTCCCTACTCCTTAACCTGCTTTACTTAAAATTTCGTATTTTCGGTAAGGGGTTAAAATTCTACCTAGATATCGCAATAGGACTAAATAAAAATATGAAAAGAAAAATCACACAGAGGTCTCTCAGGCTTGCATGGAATAAATTTTTTGCAAATTCTTGTTCCCCTTTTAGATCCAAAATAAACAAGGTCATTACCCAGTTAGTAAATGAAAATCCGAAACCCCAGAGACTTCAGCAATAAACATCCAGAGAGGAAGTAGCAGAGTAATTATTTTTTTTTAAATGACAAATTGTACTTAGAGAGAAACCCAAATGTTATGTGGGGTTTTCGGGAAATGTAAAAAGAAAAGGCTTGTTATTCAACCTTGTTTGTACCCTCCTGTAATACGCTCTTCCTGTACCCTTCCCAAAGGTCACAACATTAAAACATTTTCCCATGTTGGTGCAAATTTTGAAATTTTTTAAAATTTAACTTTGGGTGAGGATAAACCAAACCCACGAAGATTTAAAAAGACGCACATACTTTTCATTCTGAATGTTATCCTTTTGACTTAAATATTGAGTTAGGGCCAAAAGTGACACCTTACTAAAATAACTTTTTTTTTAATGTACACCAAGTTTTTGGGAAAATTAAAATTTTTATTTGTTATAAATTTATGAGAAAAAAAATTTGTTTTTTCCCCGTTAAAGGTATCAAAATTCTTACCCTCTGTAAAATTACATGGTTGAGTTTATCGTGGGTTTTCCCAAGAGAAAAGACAAAAGAAAATCCTATTTAAAATGCTGTGATTGGTAACTAGTGTTTTACTTTGCCCGGGAAAAAGACAGAACTGAGAACGCTATATGGGATTATATTTTGGTATATATGAAAAAGTGAATTACACTTTGAAGTTTTTTTTTTTTCTTTAAAAAGGGTGTTTCACCATGCTGTTCCCAGAGTGCTCTTTAACCAGCTTTGGTTCCCCCCTTCATGTTTAGGCTTGTGTGCTTCTATAGCAATGATTGGCATACCAGCTCTGCTATTTCTAGCTGAGTCTGTTAGAAGGACATTGGTGATGGAGAATAGGGATATATCATGCTTAGAGATGGGTGAATTTCCCGAAATTCGGTTTGTTCACTTCGCCGAATTTCTCTGCAAAAAATCACTTTGTTCCGAATTACTTCGGGACGAATCACGTTAAAAAAACGGCTATTTCCAGGCTGCACAGAGCCTGCAGGGTGCTGTAGAATGTTGTGCCATGCTTAATATGCAGAGAGCTTGGTTTGGTCTTCATACAATGTTGTGTTTTAGTAAGACACGCAAGACTCCCGCCGCTCTTAGAATCGCTTCACTCTAAAATTCCCTGGACACTTAAGGGGGGCAAAACTGACCAAAAAACTGAAGGGGAATGTAGTCTGATAAAGTCATGGCAGTGACAGCTGGAAAAAAACAAGCTGAGGGCTCAGTGGAAAACATCAGTGACAGAGTGTGGAGGTGAGGGTGGCAGCCACAGCAGCATGAGGTCAGACAGTGGCACAATGACACAGTGTGTAGGTCACGGCAGCAGCAGCATGAGGTCAGAGAGTGGCACAAGGACATTCTGGAGGTGGCAAAAACAGAGTGGGCCCAAAAGAGTGCACAATGACACAGTGTGGAGTTGACGGCATCAACAGCAGCAGCACCATGAGGCCAGACAGTCGCACAAGGACACCGTGTGTAGGTCACAGCCGCAGCACCATGAGGTCAGACAGTGGAACAAGGACATTCTGGAGGTGGCAAAAACAGGAGTAGGCCAAAGAGTGGCACAATGACACAGTGTGGAGTTGATGGCATCAACAGCAGCAGCACCCATGGGGTCAGACAGTGGCACAATGCCCACGTGTTAGGTCACGGCAGAAAAGCAGCAGCATGAGGTCTGAGAGTGGCACAAGACATTTGGAGGTGGAAAAAAACAGGAGTAGGCCAAAGAGTGGCAAAATGACACAGTGTGGAGTTGACGGCTCAACAGCAGCAGCGCAGCAGGAGGTCAGACAGTGGCACAATGACACGTGTGTTGGTCACGGCAGCACAGCAGCAGAGGTCTGGGAGTGGCACAAGGACATTTTGGTGGCAATAACGGGAGTAGGCCCAAAGAGTGGCCCAATTACACAGTTTTGAGTTGACGGCATCAACAGCACAGAGCAGCAGGAGGTCAGACAGTGGCACAATGAGAGTGTTAGTCACGGCAGCACCCAGCACAGCATGAGGTAGACAGGGCACAATGACTTTGGAGGTGGCAAAAAAGGGTAGGCCACAGAGTGGACAATGACCAGTGGTAGGTCAGGCAGCAGCCACAGCGCACATAGGTCAGACATGGCACAATGGCTTCTGGAGGGGGAAAAAACGGAAAAGTATTATATAAAACAAAAAGGGGCCACTTTTTCTTTTTTCTTTTTTTTTTGTGCGCCTTTCCCTCGGCACTATAGCAGGGCCCCCAAAACCCTACACTTTCCTTTTCAACAAAAAATGCCAAGGATTTTGTAAAATTTACGCTTTATTGTAATCCACGAAAAAAAAGGCTTATGCAAGCACATTTGTATCATCCAATTTGGGAAGGCATACATGCTCAATAATGAGTAACAAATATAACAGACGGCAGTCTTTCTTTGACTCTGAAAAGTAGTTTCACATGGAGATGCCCGGAGACCGGCAGTCGCCAGAGTAGCAGGCATCTCCATTGAAACTCTTTTTCAGAGTCAAAGAAAGACTTCGTCTGTATAATTTGTACTCATTATTGAGCATGTATGCCTTCCCAAATTTGGAGATACTAATGTGCTTGCATGAAGCCTTTTTTATCGTGGATTACAATAAAGCTGTAAGTTTTATCTAAGCTCTCTTGGCACTTTTTTGCTTGAATAAAAAACAGGAATAGGCCACAGAGTGGGCACCAATGACCACATGTGGAGGGCACCGGCAGCAGCAGATAAGGTCAGACAGTGGGTACAATGATATTCTGGAGGTGGCAAAAAAAAAGGAATAGGTACAGAGAGGCACAATGACGAAGTGTTTGGTCACGGCAGCAGCCACAGCAGCAGCATGAGGGAGGGCAGTGGCACAATGACAGTGTGTAGGTCACGGCAGCAGCCACAGCAGCAGCATGAGGTCAGACAGTGGCACAATGACAGTGTGTAGGTCACGGCAGCAGCCACAGCAGCAGCATGAGGTCAGACAGTGGCACAATGACATTCTGGAGGTGGCAAAAATAGAAATAGGCCACAGAGTGGGACAATGACCCCAGTGTGTAGGTTTCCCGGGAGCAGCCACAGCAAGCAGCATGAGGGCAGACAGTGGCACAATGACAGTGTGTGTAGGTTTAAGGCATCAGCCACAGCAGCAGCAGCATGACGTCAGACAGTGGCACAATGACACAGTGTGTAGGTCCCGACAGCAGCCACAGCAGCAGCATGAGGCCAGACAGTGGCACAATGACATTCTGGAGGAGGCAAAAACGGATAGGCCCAGAGTGGGACAATGACAGAGAGTGGAGGTGACGGCGGCAGCAGCATGAGGTCAGACAGTGGACAATGCAGAGTGTGGAGGTGGGTGGTAATACCAGTCCCTGGTAAAGATGGTTGGTGGCAGATGGAGAAACTGTCAGCAGATGTGTGGCATCAGGCGGGTGGTGGCATCAGATTAGTGGCTGAGGCAGGTAGTTTGAACCCAGACTCATTTCTCACAGTTTGGGTGAGGCGTCATGGCTGATGTAGTCTGACGCCTAAGGCATTGGTGTGTGGAAATCCTGGCCGATCCACGCCTGATTCATCTTGACAAAGGTCAGTCGTTCCACATTTCCCGTGGACAAGCGGGTTCTCCTTGGAGTAACGATGGCCCCCACGCACTGAACACCCGCAATGATGCCACACTACTGGCCGGGCAGGACAGCTTCTCCACTGAAAACTCGGCAAGTTGCGACCACACATCCAGTTTGGCTGCCCAGTAGTCCAGCAGATCTTCTAACTGGGGTGACAGAGTGCTGTCCAAGTAGGCCACCACCTGTGGGATCAGGGTCTGCTCCAGGTCCTGCTGCTGCTGGCAACTGCCCTCCTCACTAGGCGGGTGAAGGAAGCTGCTCATCAGTCACTCCAGACTTAGGTTGCTGCTGATGGAGCTGGTACTGCTCCTACCCCCCCCACCTTACCCCAGCAGCCGCGGCTGTAGTACGTGAGTGCTGAAGAACCCCCACGGTCAGACCTGTCAGAGGAGGGACGATGCCGCACATAGGCAGCGGCCAACTGACTACGGAGGACACAGGGCCGTGGTGCCAACGTTAGCTCCCTGGCCACGCTTCACTTTCTGCCCACAGATTCTACATATACCCATATTTTGGGTCCTCCGGGGTCTTAGCAAAGAACTGCCACACCGCCGAGTATCGGATTTTAAACCCGCCAACGCTCCGCATGATGACTACTGCCGCCGCTGCCCTCTGAGCTCCTGTCCAGCTACTTTCTTGGACCTGCGAAGCGGGTTTTTTACCCCGTGGCCGCTTGGCTCCCGACCTCACACTGCTGCTATCCTGCTGACTCACGGCCACACGACCACTTGCTGGCTGCGCCGCTGCCTGACGCGCAAGCTGACCCCTCTTCTCCTGACGATGATGAAGCCCTTGCCTCACCCGGCTCCCAAGTGCGGTTTGGCTACATCATCATCTATTTGTGTTTATCGTCACTGCTGTCCTCATCACCGGTCTTGGTATGCAGAGGTTGACCCCTCAAAACATGACCTCCCATGCCACTCTCAACATCTATACTTTGCCGCCTACTGCAAGAAGCAGGGGATATTGGCCCCATTTATTCGCTGCCAAGTAGCTGCTGACTGCTCTCCTCAAATTGTTTATCCTCGCTATATAGGGCGCTGAGCCCAGACCACATAGTAGATCTCTGGCTGAGGGAACCGGATGGGACAGAGGCGGGGTGAGGACTGGTGAGGGCCGCTGACCCGCTCCCGGGCCTTGCCAACTAAGGGTTGTGTCTGACGTTCCCACCGACTCTTGGCGGGGGTTGTCAGATGTCATCTGGGAGGAATGGAGGGACCTAGTCAACCAATCAAGAACCATTGGGTTGCTGAACAACACCCGGCCGCTAGATGACTGCGGCTTTTGTGGCCTCACCGATTTCCCCTGCTGCGACGTCCCCTTGCTGTGCTGCAAATTTGGGGCCCTGGAATGTTTGTGCCTCTGCCACTCGCCGGTGAAGAGCCTGCACCTCTCTGTCCTGACAAACTATTTGTTCTAAAATGTACAGACACTGTTTGATGAAGATATCTGTTTTATGATAAATACACACCCGTATTTGACTCCAAAACGAACCCACTAAGAAGCTTGGGTAACCCTTGGTATAAATTGCGCTCCACAAATGGGCAGGAAAATTGACTTGTATGTGCCATTTAAAAACTCTGTGTATTTTACTGATATAAAAGCACAAACAGGCTTAACTGACCTTCGATAATGAATTATGCTACAGAATTTCTTCTGTGGCGGTAAGAAAACAAAGTTTCTTTTACTGAGTACAACTGCAGAACAACGCTTAATTAACCCCTGGATGTAAATTGCACCCAAAAAAAATTGAGCAGCCAAAAAACTACTAGCTTTGTAGCATGTTACAATTGCGTGTTTTCTACGTTTACACAACAAGAGAAAAAATTGTAATTAACCTTTACTTGTGAGTTAGGGTCAGGAAAATTGTAATTTTTGGCGGGGGAAAAAGATGCTTTCTTTTTGTCACCACACAGAAAAACAACGCTTTATTTAACCCTGGATTTAAATTTGCGCAAAATAATTGTGCAGCCAAAAAACTACTAGCTTTGTAGCGTGTTACAATTGCGTGTTTTCTACACTACACAACAAGAGAAAAAATTGTAATTAACGTTTGCTTGTGAATTAGGTACAGGAAAATTGTAATTTTTGGCGGTGAAAAAGCCCGGTTTCTTGGAGTCACCACAGCAGCAGAACAACGCTTAATTAACCCCTGGATGTAAATTGCGCAAAAGAATTGAGCACCCACAAACTATTTGCTTTGCAGCGGGTTAAAATTTGCGTTTTTCTACACTACACAACAAGAGAAAAAATTGTAATTAACGTTTGTTTGTGAATTATGTTACAGGAAAATTGTAATTTTTGGCGGTGAAAAAGACGGTTTTCTTGGAGTCACCCACAGCAGCAGAACAACGTTTAAATTTAAACCCCCTGGATGTAAATTGCCCCAAAGAATTGAGAAAGCCACAAATTTACTAGCTTTGCAGCGTGTTACAATTGCATGTTTTCTACACTACACAACAAGAAAAAAAATTGTAATTAACTTTCGCTTGTGAATTATGGTACATGAAAATTTTAATTTTTGGCAGTGAAAAAGACGGTTTCTTGGAGTCACCACAGCAGCAGAACAACGCTTAATTAACCCCTGGATGTAAATTGCGCAAAAGAATTGAGCAGCCAAAAATGAAGTGGTATTTGTATTGTAAAAACGCTGTTTCTTTAAATGAATACAACAGGAACTGGCTTAGATCCCCCTTGGATATTCAATGTTCTGTGAGCAGATAGCATTAAAATGTATATGCAGCTGCAGTGGAAGCATACTGGACTTCAGATCCAATACCCCAAAAAATCAGAAATAGAACATTAAGAGAAGCAGTCTCTGAGACAAGCTGAGACACCCCACAAAAATCGCTGTATAAAAATCAGTTCTTCAGTAAGAGCTATCACAATCAGCAGCGGCAGCACCTTCCCTGATGAGCACAGTGAGAGGAGTGTGAGCTCCCAGCGTCGCGCCCGGATTTATATAGTGCGGTGACGTCACAGAATCCCGCCGGTCTCTGATTGGCTTCATCTCTGCCCATGTCATGCAAGCTATGCCCTTCTTCCTCCCAGAGTGCTTTGCCCCATGTAACGCCATGTGCTCGCAGCCATTTTAAACATCAAAAGCACACTTCGTTCACCCAAGTACCCAAACTTCGACTTCGTTCAGAACCGAAGTTTTCCTGAAATTCTAAACGAATTCCACTTCGTTAGAATCAATTCGCCCATCTCTAATCATGCTAATAAGACACAGCAGGAAGTGATTTCACCATCCAGACCAGGGCTGTAGAGCAGACAGAGTTGGTCGGAAACCTAGGGAAGCTTGTGTACAAAAGAAGGATATAAGAAATTAAATGAAGCAAAATCAGAACATCACTGTTTTGGTAATAATCTTTAACTTCCACCTTCAAAACTAATCTATGTTTTTAGAATAGCCCTAAAAAAAGGTTGAATATTTTGTGCTGATGTATTTACTAATATACAGTATCTCACAAAAGTGAGTACACCCCTCACATTTTTGATATTTGTTGATAGTTTTTCATGGGCAACCTAAAGATATAACACGTGATACAGTAAAGTAGTCAGTTTTAAGTTGTTTTAACGTAAAAAAGTATCACATGCTAAGTGAAATGGAAAAATTTGTCCCCAAAGGTTCAATATTTTGTGTGGCCGCATTTTTTTCCGCATGCTTAACTCTCGGGCAGGGTTTCATAGGCTTCACAGGCGCAGCCATAAATGTATGGTTAGGGTTTTGCAACCTGTTTTCTAGTTTTAGACGACCTAGAAAACCCAAATAGGTCAACTTATGTAATTGCAGAGTGCCTTTCAGTTGTTATGTTGGCCAGTGGACTATTAAAAGCCCCCTATCACAGACTGGTACAGGTAGGGTGTTATAGGGATTGGAAAGGTAACTATACTATAGTTAAAATTTTAAAAGTGAAAAAAAAAATTTAAAAAATAAATAATGTAAAATCTCCATAAAATAAGTTTAGATTGCTTATTTTTTTGGTCACCTCACTGCCACATAAAATTAATAAGTGTTCAAAAAGTCACATATGCCCCCCCACCCAAATGGTACTAACAAAAACTATAGCTCATCTTACAAAAGACAAATCCTCACACAGCTCCATGGAGAGAAAAATAAAAATAAAAGTATTTATATAAAAAGTGCTTAAAGGGAAAGAAAATTATATAAATTTGGTATCTCTGTACTTGTACTGACTTGCAGAATAGTTAGTCATTCAAGACAATCACATCCTGCCACCGATTTTCAATAGGATTTAGGTCTCGACTGTCACAGGGCCATTGTAACACATGAATGTGTTTTGATTTCAACTCTTCCACTGTAGCTTTGTATGTTTAGGGTCGTTGTCCTGCTAGAAGGTGAACCTACATCCAGTTTCTAGTCTTTTGCAGCCTCTAACAAGTTTTCCTCCAGGATTGCCCTGTATTTAGCTCCATCAACCTTCCCATCAACCTTGACCAGCTTCCCAGTCTCTGCTGAAGCAAAGCCTCTCCTTTTCTTGATGCTGCGACTACCATGCCTTACAGTGGAGGTGGTGTGTTCAGGATGACATGCAGTGTCGGCTTTCCTCCACACATAGGGCAGCATGTATGATTTTTGACATTAAGACGCCAATTTTTATGTAGATTATTTTAGTGTAGAATGCGCCTGATTTATGAACCCGCTCTAGGTTAGCATTTGTGTTATACTTCTTCCATTTACAGATGATGGATTGATTTGTGCTCCGTGAGATGTACAAGGCTTGAACTATTTTTCTAAAACCTAACCCTGCAATACACTCTGCCACAACTATATCCCTAAGCTGTCTGGTGTGGTCCTTGGTTTTCTTGATGCTGTTTGTTTCACTAATGTTCTCTAACAAACCTCTGAGGCCTTCACAAAACAGTTGAAGTTATACTGAGAATAAATTAAATACAGGTGTACTTTATGTACTAATTAGGTAACTTCTAAAGGCAATTAATCAAACTGGATTTTATTTAAGGGTATTAGAGTACAAGGATCTGAATATATACTGTATACTCACCATACATTTTCATTTTTAAAATTTGCAAAAATTTAGAATGGCAAATATAATTTTCTGTACATTTTACAAATGCTTGCTACTTTATGTTGCTCTACCACATAAAATACCAATAAAATAAATTTAAAGAGGGTTGTCACTACAAAGATTAGCTTTTAACATGTAGGGAACAGAAAATTAAAACAATTTTCAAATATATTGCTTTGTTTATTTTTCTTTTTGACGAGATAAAAGTGATTTTGTCAGCTCTGACTGCACTTAGGTTTCTCTAGGTTCTCACCCCTGCCGTTTGTCTTATCTGATAGCAGTGGTGATGTCATCACACAAATCAGCACACATGACTGCTAGCAGCTTGAGAGTGCTATCTAATTTCACAAACAAAGGAGATCAATTACTTTTGTTTACTTTATTTCTGAAGCTTCTCTGGACTCTAGATAAACATTTCCTGCTCTCATGTTAGATTAGTTAGCAGATCTTTGAATACTGAGGTGATATGCTAATCACTGCCATGGAACATTTGTAACCTGACTAGGAATACAGGATGCATGAATGAAAGTTTCCTTTGGCTTTGTGAAACACCATGGTGAGAAAACCCTTTGTGGCTGTAATATTTAAAATTGAGGAACAATTCAAGGAGTATGAATACTTTTACAATCCACTGTATATCAGGAAAACAATCAGCAAAGAATTTGAAACATATTTATGTTAAAGGGAAACTGTGAAGTAGTTTATGCTATCCTATCTGAGAGCAGGATGTGATAGAGGGAGAGAAGCTGAGCTTTATAGGTTTGAATGATTTGGAGCAGAATTTCTGATAGAAAAATCCAACCAGAAGTAAAACTATTTTAAACCCTGCCCACATGCAACAATAGACACTTTGCTCTGTACAAACACTAAGGGGAGCATATTTAGCAGGACTCTCTCTGTATTTTAAGAAGTCAGGTTAGTATTTTCTCTGCTTTTTACTCAGAAACCCTGCTCCAAATCTTAAAAACCTAAATAACCTAGAGCTCAGCTTCTCTCCCTCTGTCACATCCTGCTTTCAGATAGGGTAGCAAAACCCACCTGATTCCCTTTAAACAAACAAATTGCTATTTCTAGGTAAGTATTTACTTTACCATTCTCACCATTCTATTTCACAGTGCCCGCTCTTCACAGCCAGCTTCAGATTCACACTTCTTGGTCAAGTTGTGAGTGGTTCAATAGCAGTGATTGGCATACTAGCTCTGCTATTCCTAGCTGAGTCTCTTACAGTGATATGAGCGCAGGAATTTGTAAACTGTAGTACACTAGGCTACAGAGCTCTAAAGGGTAACGTTTTGTCAGTGGCATAGATAAACAAGCTCCTGTGAAAAAACACTCAGCAGCGAGTGAGCTATGATGGTTGAGCAGGCCAGCTGGAGTAATGAGTAGAGAGAGATGGTCAGTAACCTAGGGAAACTTGTATAAACAAGCAGGAGATAAAATCTCTTCTATATCCTAAACAAAGCTAAATCAGAACAGCAATGTATTTGGTAATAGTCTTTATTCACATTTGCCTGCATGTTTAAAGCTAATCATTATTTGACCTGTATGCAATCACTGAACCCGATTGAGTATAATTGTCATAAGCCACCTGGTAGGCAATACAGGAAATACAATATCAACCACTGCATTTGGTGGATGTAGTCATTTGTGCTCTCTTATTGTCATGCTCAAAAGTAGCATAGATGGTGCCCTAATAAAACATATTACGTAGTTTTGTGATTTGGAGTTGGGTCAAAGTCACATCAAACCCAAATCTTACCTTATCAGATCAATTATTGGTGAAATTGACTATAACTGTAACCTAACCCTAGATTGGGTTTAGGATTAGATATTCTTAATTGGCATGCATGGCTTTACTTACCAGTCCCTGTTGTCTCTAGTTAAATTACCTCTGGTCCCTATCACCTTAGGATCCGCAATGCTCTCGCTCTAATGTCACTTCCATTCAACATCAAATCCAAAGTCACTTCCGGCCCAATGTTGCATAATGTGAGTTGAACTGAAAGTGACATCGGAAGTGATATCAGAAGTGACAGCAGAGCATAAGTGCCATGAGACCAGAGGTGAAAGGGACCAAAAAGCTAGGCCCTGCAGACCAGTTAAAATCCTAACCGTAACCCCAACCTAGGGTTAGGGTTACAGTTACCTTCAGGATTAGGGCTAAGTATAGGGTTAGGGAAAAAATGAAACAAATTTAATTCAGAAGGCTCTGAGCCCAATTTTTCTCACCAGTTCAGTTAAGTTGTAGTTGAACGGAACAGGGACAGATTCGTGCAACAGTAATATTAGATAATCTCTGATGACTTGTTAAATTTTTCCCATATTCCGTATTACTGGGGCTTATATTGCATCTTACTAGAAATAGTTCTGTGTCCAGTCATTGAGCTGTAAGTATGGCCTTGTATCTGTGTTTCCCAGACTTACACTTTCAGGGCTTAAAGCCCTGTTCAATATAGAAAGCTTGTAGGGTGGTGTCTAGTGTTGGACTGGCCCAATCCTCTGGTGGGTCCAAGTCCAACACATAGACAACCAGCAGTACCAGCTGCGTTATCAGTACATCATGCCGCCTGCACTGTTTACCATGGGCCTTGAGCTCTGCAGCAGTGGGCCCTAAGGCCTACGGGGCCTGGAAGTAAGCAGCACAGGCGGTGTGAAGTCCCAGGTCCAGGAGACGCGCTGCTCAGCGAGGGAAAGAGGAAAGGTGAGAAAGGTTTTTATTTTTATTTTAAATGAACAGGGGACATGTCTGTAACTACAGGGGGCATATATATGGCACTGGAGGCATGTATATGGCACAGGGGACATGTATATGGCACAGGGGACAGTACATGGCACAGGGGGCAGTACATGGCACAGGGGGCATGTATGTGACACATGAGGCAGTATATGGCACAGGGGCCATGTTTATAACTACAGGGGGCAGTATATTGCTACAGGGGCATGTATATACCTACAAAGGAAAGTATACACCTACCGGGGCAGTGTACAGCTATAGGGGGCATGTATATACCTACAGGGGACATGTATATACCTACGGGGGGCAGTATATGGCTACAGGGGGAATGTATATACCCACAAGGGGCATTATACGGCTACAGAGTACACATATATACCTACAGTGGGCATATATATCTACAGGGGCACACAAACACCATATATATATATATATATATATATATATATATATATATATATATATAATCTTTAGACCTTTTGTGCTTAGCACCTGTTTTTCGTGCTGCATTTAGGTAAGGGAGACTCAGAGGTCTCAGTGCCCCATCTTGATTATGTCAGCACACTAGTCTGTATAAGTTGAAGTAGGAGGCAGAGAGGAATAGTGGTCCCCTAAAATCAACTTCTCTGGTGGGCCCTAGGCATCCCAATCCGAAACTGGTGGTGTCTAGTGAAATGTAAGTATTTTTCTTTTTCTAACATTTTAAGAATATTGAGTGTTGCATAATGTTGCTATAGCTATGATACAATTTATGCTCTAATATTTGCATACTTTTGTAATATGTTCTATTTATTTAGGATTTTGTGTGTTAATAACACATAACCTAGATATTCAGTAGTGATCGGAATCTGTTTCAATCAATTTTAATTCTATTAATTCAACTCTTCTGTTATTTATTTAAATTAGAAAGTTTTTTCCCTGCTAATAAGATCTGTCTCTCACCGTACTGTACTGCCCGCTGACAAGGCAATATTCATGATTTGACCATAATTCCATTGTGTCAATTTAATTGACTTGTTCTAATCCAGATTTATTTTGTAAAATTAGATTCTGCTTTATTTTCCTGAAAAACTCAAGCACTTTATAACCACCCAGAGATAAGCAAATCAGATGCACTTCTATAATGACAAAGTTAAGGATAAAATACCTAGCGAATGTTGTGACTGGACTAAATCAAAAAGCAAAGGAAGGGTTATTTTTTGTTAATACAATAACATTTTTCAGATTTTATTGCATTTTAATGCAAGTCAGACTTTGAATATGTGACTCTTGCTATATGGCCTTAGATGTACAGTAACTTGAACCTCCTACTGTAAGCCTCAATGCTGAAAGCTCCCAGCTATCATGTGCCATTTATAATATTGATGTCTTATTATGGGGGGAAGCAGCATATGGAGTGTCAGATTAGGGTGCCTAGGGTCCACCAGTCAAGTTGATTCTTGGGGCCCAGCAGTGAAGTTGAATTTTTTGTTGCATCAGTGGAGTTGGTTTTTGGGGCCTATTCTACAGCTACTGTACTTGACTTCACATACTGTACATTACTCTTGCTTTCTGAATCTCTTTCTCTGCAGGAGTGAGCTCCAGCCATGGGTGATTAACCCATTAGCTGCAGCAATCTATCACTCTATTAGCTAAGACAAAGACAGAACGGAGCTCCTTCTGACTTCACACGGTGCAGCAGCAGCAATCACCGCTGCTGTGTCTGTACCTGACAGCCTGGGAGTGTAATAAACACTTCCATGCTGACTGTGACATCACCATGCCCCACAATGCATTGTGGGCATGGTGACTGATAGTTGCCATAGAGACCAGTGCATAGCAGTTCTGCTATATACTGATCTCTATTGTATCAGTGATCTGAAGATCACTGATACAATTCCCCTATGAAGAAAAGTAAAAATAGTAAAAATAGTGAAAAAGTAAAAAAAAAGTAAAACACAAACATGAAAAATAAAATAAAAACCGATAAACCATCCTTTTCCCCTTTACAAACACTAATCACCCCAAAAAAGATAAAACATAAAGTATAAATATTTGGTATCGCTGCATGCGTAAAAACCTAACCTATATAGACATCTATCACATTAATTAACCCACAAGGTGAATGCCATTAAAAAAAAATTCAAGCAAAGAATTATGATTTTTGTTCATTCTGCAGCACAAAAAATGTAATAAAACGTGATAAAAACTCATATAAACACCAAAGTGGCACCAATTAAAATGTAATTTCACAGTCACAACAAAAAAAAGTCCTAACACAGCTCTGTATACAGAAAAATAAAAAAAAAAAAGTATGGGCTTTCCGAACATAGTGATGCAATAAAATCATGTTTTAAACAACAAGAAAAACACTTTTTTTTTTATTTTTTTTAAAGGCCTATACATAAAAAAAAACTATAACACGTGGGTATAAAAAAAGTATATCATATTACCGCCCCAGAGTAAAACTACCTTGTAACGTATCCCCCCTGTTTGGTGTCACGGTTGAGCACTGTAAAAAAAAAATTAAAAACACAACAAGGATTGGCAGTTTAGAGATGGACGAGATTTCTCAAAAAATCGAATCACCACTTCACAGAATTTTCCGACAAAATTTGTTTTGGGTCCTAATTGCTTCAGGACCAATCATTTAGAAAAACAGGCTATATCCAGGCATCACCAGACCAGCAGGGTAATGTAGAACAATGTCCCCAAAAATGGCAAAGAATGCCGTAATTCTGATTACTGCACACGTATGTAAGTCCCCAGCCGATAGGAGGTACCAATGCTTTAGAGACTGCCCCCAATAATAGTTTACAAACACGTCATTCAGGCTGTGTAGACTAAAAGTATCCTTTACTTCAAATCTTTTATAAACTAGGTGCATACAAAACATAGTTATTCAATGACGAACATCTTAGTCAACTAAACACCATTTTTTTGAACGTGGCAGGTACTTAGCTGTTAGTTTTCTTCTTTAGAAGACAAGTAATAGTCCCAAAGTGGACTTAGAAGGCCGATCGTAATGTGAGTGCAAGCTCCGTTCCGCCATGCATGACGGCGACGTTTTCGGAAGACGCGACCTTCCTTCTCAAAGCATGCTCTGGAGAGCACACAGCCATCAAACTTCCACCTCTTTATACCTTACGCGCAATCGCATAGGTTTGTAAACTTCACTAGTATATATTAACATACATAACAATACATACAAATAAAAAGTCCATTCGTAACAGGTAACATTAGAGAACAGAAGGGACAGGGTAGAAACAAACTACCATAACATACCAAATAACAATCCTAAAGAAACTACGAAGACAAAGGTAGTTCGATTAAAAACCCCAATAGGGAGCGAAAGTATCCACTAGTTGCGTGGGGTATCTAATATGCTTCTCTTAGTAAATCGCCACGATCGAAATTCTGGTAAAAGGGTGTCTGTGGATAAAATAATTGTTCAAGTACACCCCAACAAATACACCGATGTTAATGTTGATAACTCATTGAAAATGTATAAGGCGGACTGTTGTTTCACACCAAATATCTCTGGATCGTCCTGAACAATCATTATTTAAAACATTCTAATGGCATTGTGTGTCTCCTATCCTGACATTTACATGGTCGGCTGGTTATTTGACCTAAATAGCATTTACCCGCAGCATGGAATATTTAAACTAAAACTTACAATTTTGCTTTGTGCAACGAAAATATCCTTGAATTTATGTCATTGTACCCCTTGAATGGTGGATGTTTATTGTTTGAACCTATAATGATAGCAGGAACAGTAATACACGATAAACAGGGATTAGTTCAGTTGCCGTCAAGTACGTAAGAATTGTTGTTTAGTAGACAATGTATTGGACGTAAAATCAGAGATGTAGAGGCAATTTAAAAAACCCACAGTTTTTACCTCGTTATATTAGATACAACCGTGGTTTGTCCCTGAACCGAAGTATCCAAAATTAGGAATCTGACAGTAACAGGTGCCAATTGGATTAATGGGCAATTGTATTTATAATATTAGAATGTTATTGTCATACATGTAGATGATATTAAAAATTCTGGAGGTATCTTTTTTTTTAACTATTATTTTACGTTTGGAGAAACTCCTCTCAATCCTTCTATCTTATTTTTCCCTCCAAACCTATCATTACCACAAAAATCTCCCTACATTATACCCACAGTTTCACAAATATCTTTTGAACTATTCTTGCATCTTTTTGGCATACTACTTATATCCGATGCAAAATGCGAGGAGCACATATCATTTGTGCTTTAAAATGCCATAAAATGTAGTTGCGCAATAAAAAGCTAGATCTATGAAGAACACTCTGTGGATTGGAATAGAGTAGTGGTAAGGAAACCCGAATTACTGATGGAATCTTTAACAATCCTAACGTCAGGTATTCTATTCAGTAACTTTAATTTATACTCAAATGTCGAAAAGTTGGATGAGACGTGCAGAAGCCACACCCCCCGCACATACAACCCGATCCGATATTCAGACCCTTGTTCCCCCCAAACACGATCTTGCAAAGACGCGCAACTCTCAAGGGGGATGCCAAAGTAAGTAGACAATACAAGACCACCCCACAGTGCTACGCACAACCTTGCACCTGTTTTTGAAGCCTTGGCTCCTTACCGCAATGCAAAACATGGGCCTCTCAGGCGTCGACCGCAGGCAGGGCGCCTAGCATTTTGGCAAAAAATCAGAAATCATTGGGGGTTGAGCCAAAGTCTGACATACTATTAAATGCGGCCTTTCCCACAGTCTACCCCCGACCCCAACCCCCTATGATAACAACTCATAGTACAGTACCCCTATCGAATATTCATCTAACGGTGGCCTTAACACATAAGACGGCCATACATGGCCCCGGATACTTTGAATCTAAGTCTACTACATTTTGCATTTCGCTGCACCCTCACCACGACCCAACCCGACCGCAGCTACCCCAACTCCACCACACAGCTAAATCCAAAAACAACAGCCCCATATGAGAACTATTGAGCTTACCTCCCCGCATACACTAAAATACAACAAAGAAACAAATACCCCCGCCCACACAGAACCCACCGCCAGGTCCATACGCTACAGTAGCCGCGCGTCATCCAGCAATCTCCCATGGAGGCAGCACCCAACTTTGCCAGCCAGTGAGGGGAAGATAAGATGTAACCAAAAAGAGAACCTTAGGGTTGACCACTCGAACGCACCACTTCATCGCGTTCATCGGAAACCAACACCAAGTATGGTGGGCTTAAGGAAAAAAGACTACCGCTACGCTGCAAAACTCCGCCCCTATCAATCCAGCCCCTGCATGAACACATATCCCACCAGAAGGAAAAGCAAATCTCGCCCCAATTCGAGGGAATCGACGCGCCAATAATAAGTTACCCCTCCTCAAAACACCCAGCAAATACTCCAAAAACAAGAAAAGTCAAAAACAAACCACCCCCATACCATAACCCATACCCATAAATCCCCCCCAAAACCCTCAATAATAAACAGCAGGCATACCTCTATACTATTAAAAATCGCACTCTACCAACACTGTGATCAAATGCAACATACCCACTTAACCTGAACCCAAAATTATCCTCTATTTTAAACCCACATTCCAATAACCTCCCCCCAATTTCTCCTTTCTAACTTAAATGCCCCACCTTGCTGACTGCCTGCTCCATAACTTAAGTCTTCTGTTTAGAAACACCCCCTCCCAAGAACCCAGTCCCCGCCACCCCGCAAACTTCAAACAAAAGGAAAACACTCCACCCGCGCTAACTGCCCACACTACAAATCACCACCCCCCCATCCTCAACCACAAGCCATGGCCCCAAGGGAACCCCCAGGTGACAGCACCACGCAACTTGAAAGGCCGCAATAAAACAGAGGACAAACCACGGGTATATCAATGACTGTAGACAACCATGAGTGTACCAGTCTGCCACATCCACACAGTCTAAAGAACCGTCCAAGGGAACGAAACACTCGGCCAACTCACCAACTTACACCGTCCACAAGAGGCGACATTGCTTCGAGAACATGCCATAGCCAAGATGAACAAATTCTGTGGGAACCAACACCATATAAGGCTCACTCGCAACCCCGCTTAACCACCCACCCCCCACCCCACCCGGCACTTCCCTCCACCACACCCTGTCTACAAAGAACGGTGGAATTATGTATCCCCCGTCCCCAAAATATCCACACAAAGTAAACGGCCAGATAACGCCGAGTCCCTATCCCAGGGCACCCTCTCAACGTGACCCGGTTAGCGGGCACCCGCTCCTCTGCCAGTAACAGACATCTGGGCACTGCTCCCCACCCCTCGTATGATCTCAACGCGCCGCCAAAACCAGCGTATCCCCTCCAATAACCGCTCCTGCCTCCTACTCTCTACCTCCTCCCGATAAGTAGTACTCTTCCCCCAATACCAAACCCCCACAATAATCCATTACCCAATGCTACACCCCCGCCCCACATAGCCTACCGAATGGTATAGACCAATCCCCCTAAAATAAGGTAACCCCGGATAACGCCACCCCAGAAACAACCGAGGCAATAAACGACCAAATAAGCCTCATTGGATCGCGCAGAACGCAAAGGAAAAGCAAACGAGCCACCCCCAAGGGTGCACCCTAAAATCCTTAATTCAACGGCCAAAAATCTATCTAATATATGGAATAGATCAAATAACAAAAAAGTAAGAATTCTCCCCAGTCCCTTCTGTTACTCAAAGTACCTGATTACGATTGGATTTAATAATATGGAAGTATAGACTGTATTTATACTAAAAGAATATACGAGACGAATAACAACACCTGTAGCTACTGTACAGGTCATCCAAGCGGAGGCGTGCACTCCACAGCTGCACAGCTGCGCCGTTCCAACGTCGTGTCCTACCGACATGTCGCAACTATTAGCCAAGAGCAGGACACGGAGCTTGCACCTCCATTAACCGAACGCCATCTCAGATCAACAAAGTTGCCAATAACTAAACTTCTAAACGCGCACCCCAAACTAGCAAAGTACCAGGCACTGTACAAAAGAGGAATAAAAAATAAGCCTCAGGTTTAACGAACATAGCACAAATGTTAAAAGACATCACCAGAAACTACCTCATCGATAAGCCAGGCCACCCTTACTACCACCCTCCGCCGACATAGTATATAGTCCCTGCAGACTCCCTGTTGATATGTCCATTCAAAAATTCAAAGCAGTAGGGTAGCCTGGTTAGACATCAACCTAAATTGATTTTATAGTAAATCCCCGCACATGACTGACCGCCTGACAGGCTTTTAAGAATCGCAAACACAAAAAAAAACAACATTTCCCTGGAGCTACTAAAAGGGCAAAACTAGACGAAAAAAAAAACAAATCATAAAAGCGGTTCAACCGAAGTAAGCCATAGAAAGACAAGTGGCATCGACCGCAGGACACCCCACCCGCATCGTCCGCAGGTCTGAGGCCCCCAACCCTAGCCCCTGATGATTCTTAATCCTGGGCCGGCCTCCACGCCAGCCGTAAGCGTGAACCCGAGCGTTAGCACCCAGACCCAAAAAGGGGGGGCGTGGCGTGGTATCCCCCCCAGTGCCTACCGGTGCCCCCGGAGGCACCCACAGTTCGGCCCGTAATGATACTGGGAGACCGCAGCAGCCCACTCGCAGCAGCAAGCAGGGACCGTACAGCGTCACAAAAGACCCGCGTGATACGAACCCGGCCAGCCGCCCCCGGCATCCCACACAACAAGATGGTCGACCCGCGGCACAAATCCCTTCAGGCCTGGTGCCCCCCCCGGTCGTATTGCCGACAGTCTGGGCACCACATTGCCCGAGTGTCAAGGTGCCCGGCAGGCCTCCACAGCAGCAGGCATGAGGTCTACAGAGACACAATATAACTACTGCAGGTGGCAACAACATGATAAGGCCTACAGAGTGCCCCATTTGACTGAGTGTGTAGTTCACGTCAGAGCCACAGCACAGCAAGAGGTCCCGCAGTGGCACAATTACAATTCTGGGGAGGGAGCAAAAAACAGTAATTGAAGGTCCCGAGTGGCCCAATGAGACCCGCGTGGTAGGTCAGACCACGTCAGCAGCCACACAGCAGCTAAGAGCGTACAGGAGGCCCAATGAGCATAGCGAAGAGTGTTGACGGCAGTCAGCCGCCCAGAGGACCGACAGTGGTCCCAATGACATGTTCAGGAGGTGACAAAACAGTCGTAGGGACCAAGAGAGGCCCACAGTACATTCAGAGGTGGCGGTTCCAGGCATCATCACGCCAGCGGACAGCGTCTATGCGCCCATCCCCACCAGAGAGAGGGAATTTCCCACCATCCCCCAGCAACAGCCAGCAGCCCTGCATGAGGATCCTAGAGTGGCACAAAACCGAGAGTTCGGTGGGAGGACAAACCCATTCCCAGGTAAAGATGGATGGGCATATGAGTGAAAAGATAGCAGTAAGATGTGGCCACGCCATAGGTGGCGTGTCAACAGACAAGTGCAGGCGGCAGAAGTTTTATATATAGAATATCAAGACTCATTACTCAACTACGTATATAGGTGAGAGGCGTCCATGGCAGAGTAATCTGACGCACTCCGGCATTGGTGTGTTGGAATCCTGGCCAATCCACGCTTGATACAACATGACAAGTTCAGCTCGTCCACACTCTTCCCGAAGGACAAGCGGGATCCTCCCCCCCACCTTGTGTAATCGATGAACCCCCACCGGCACTGACACCCACTCTGATGCCAACTACAGACGGGGCAGGACAGGCTACTTTCTTCTTCCCCACTGCACACCTGCAGGGATGTTGCGGCCCTACACATCCCAGGATTAGGCTGCCCAGTAAAGTCCAGCGGAACTTCTATCTGGCGGCAGGAGTCATCTGTACCAGGAAAATATTGCAAATAGAGAAACAGCACCCTATCTGCAGAGGTTGGTGGGGAGCCTTGAACTGGCTGCAATGGCAGCAATGCCACTGGCCGCGTGCTTGTCGGCGTGCGCAGGATGGACACCACCTCTGATCCATGGTTCCTCCCAGCCACTGTTGATGGTGACACTGCCATGTGATTGACCGCAGGGCCGTGTTGTCAACATTAGCTCCATTGGCCCGCAATCACTATCTGCCCACAGATTCAACATATACCCATATTCGGCTCCTCCGTGTCTTAGCGCAAAGAACTGCTTACACCGCCGCATAGCCTGATTTTTACCGACACACGTCCGCCCTGAGAGCTACTAACCACCGCTGCCAACGCCGAAGCCCCTGTGCCGCTACTTTATCTTGGACCTGTGAGTGGGATTTCCTATACCCCGTGTCTTTGCTTGGCTCCTGACCTCACACAGCTGCTCACCCTGCTGACTCACTTCCACGACAACCCACTAGCTGACAGAGCACACCGCTGCCTGATCACCAAGTCTGAACGCATCCATTTATGCCCCTTTCTCCTGACGATGGAATGGAGCCCCATTGCTTCACCTCGCTCCCAAGGTTCGGTCGCTACATAATCAATCGATTTGTGTTTACTAATCGACGAAACTGCTGTCCCTCATCACCAGTCTTGGTATGCAGAAGCTCACCCCCCCCCACACAACATGACCAACCCTGCCACTCTCCACAACTATATTTTGCCTGCCTAATGCAATAAGCAGGGGATATTGGCCACCCATTTTCTTCGCTGCCAGTAGCCGCTGACTGTCCCTCCTCATCCTCGCTGTAATAGTGGCCTGAGCCCAACATATAAGTAGAATTTCTCAGGCATAGAAAACCGGATGGGACAAGAGTTGGGTTGAGGACAGGTGAGAGTCCGCTGACATCCCACTCCTGGTCCATGCCAACTAAGGTGTTGTGTCTGACCGTTACCTGCCGGCCTCTTTGGAGCTTGGGTTTGTCAGATGTCATCTGGGAGGAATGGATGACCTAGTCAACCAATCAAGAACCATAGGAGTTGCCTGAATCAATCACACGGCCGCTAAGATGACACCGGCAGTTTCCTGACCCATCGACTCAGTGAAACAACCCCCTGCCTGCGCACGTCCCCCATTTGCTGTGCTGTGACCTGTCCTGCCCCAGAAATGTTTGTGCCACTGACACTCGCATGGTGAAGAGCCTGCCACTTCTCTATTCTGAATACGTTTGTTCTAAAATGAACATACACTGTTTGATGACGATTATCTGTATATAATAAAAACACACCCTGTATTTGACCCTCCTCAAATGAACCCACTAACAAAGCTTGGGTAATCCATGATAAAAATGTCGCTCCACAAATAGGACAGGAAAAATTACCGAACCTTCTTACTCTTTTACCCTTCTTCACTATTTAGAATGTCCCTTTAAAACACTGTGTATTTTTACTGAATAGAAAAGCACAAACAGGTATTAAATTAACCTTCAGGAATAATGAAATAAGCTACAGTCAATAATTTTCATTCATTGCGGTGAAAATAACGTTTCATGTATCACAGAATAGAAACTGCAAGAAAAAATACTTAGTATAAAGCCTTGGATGTAAAATTGTGCAAAAGAAAAATTGTGCGGCCAACAAGTTACCGAGCTTTGTAGCGAGTTAAAAGTGTGTGAAATTTACAGAACACAACAACAGAATAACTCGTAAATATCTTTCGGATATGAAATATGGCAACAGCAAAATTTCTTTCTTATGTGGTGAAAAAGGACGTTTCTCAATTTTAGTGACCACGAACAGCAGAAAACGCTTAATTAATCCCTGGATCTAAATTGCCAAAAGAAAAGCAACCAAAAATAAGGGGTTTTTGGTTGAAAAAAACGCTTTTTTTTTTTAACTGAATATAAAGCAACAGGCTTAGATAACCCCTTTGGGGATATTAATTTGCTCAAAACTGAGCAGAAGCATTTAAAAGTAATGCGCGCATTGGACCACAGGGAACTTCAGTTCCAATACCCCATAAAATCAAATTAAACAAAAAAAGCAGTTCGAACAAGCTGATACCCCCCTAAAAAAACGCGTATAAAAATGAGTTCTTTAAATAAATCTTAAGCCCAGCGACGCCCCTTTCCCTAACAGCACATGGAGCGGTGGACTGCCAGCATCACCCCGGAAACTTATATAGTGCGGGACGTACAGAATCCCCCGGTTCTGATTGGCTTCATCTCTGCAATGTCATGTGGCTACGTCTTTTTCCCCCAGACTTCTTTGCCCCATGTAACCCATGTGCTCGCACCATTTTAAAATTTAAAAACATGCTTTGTTCCCGGAATCACCCCAAACCTCGACCCCCGTACAAAAAAAAATTAAAAAAAGAAAATTGCCTCAACGTGGAAAAGCAGAAAAGGGTTTTTTCATTTAGAAAACCAGTAAAAACAAAAATATTAAAAATTGGTTATCGTTTAATTGTAGCCCGTTGATTAAAGATTGCATTCATTTAACCGCACGTGACCTCTGAAAAAATAAAAAAAAAAAACTCTACCGGGATTTTTAATTTTTATTCAAAATCCCTTACAAAACCTTAAAGGGGTTGTCTCATACAAAGATTTCATTCAAAAAAAGATCTTAAAAAAAAAGCACGTTTTGAATATTTTTTAAAAACAAATCTCCTACTGATTTTAGAAACTTGTTTTTAGTGTTCAAGGTGTGAGGTCTCATAGTCACCGACCGCTTGTTCCCCTGATAGGCTGTTCTCCGGGATCTTATCACAACGGCGGGCGGGAGCGAGCCCCAAGTTTAACTATCTCCTGTCCTTTCTCTCTCTGCCTCGCTCTGCCTGCGGCACAGCTCAGGGATTTAGAGCAGGCATACACACCCCTGTCATCTCCCCGCTGCCTTATCTGTGTCCAGCCTAATTATTATTCACTGCTGTTAACTATTTCCTGCCCATCTCATTCAGCTCTGAGTCAGCCTAATTAGCATTCACTTTTCCTGTTTCCCTAACCAGCTTCACTGCTGAAGTGAATGATTCAGGCGGGAAAAATAGTCAACAGTCAGTGAATAGTAATTAAGCAGACACGACAGATGTAGCACTGGGGATAACTCCATGCAAATACAACACATCAGAGATTATTTGAATTGCTTCCCCCTGCTCAATTCTCTGTGCTGGGAACCCCTGGCCCGGGTCATGTATGGATGTATGGGGAGAGAAATATGTGCTGTGTACACGGTGGATACTATTGAATGGTGAGCAGCAGGGGAAAGAGAACTCTGTGATCTGAGATGTTCTCCCCTCCAATGCTGTTAGCATCGGGAGCGAGCGCAGCAGCATGACGTCACCTAGATGAAGGGAGGGGGGAGAGGACTCCAGGAAGCCAGTGCTCCCGCCCATGATTTCAAAACTACAGCTCTTAGGACAGCACCAAGGTAGGATGAAATCCAGTCGTGAGACAACTCCTTTAATAAAAAGTGATCAAAGTGTCATATGCACCCCATAATGATACCAATAAAAACATCAACTTATCCATTTCTATTGTGTAAAAGTAATAAAACATCAAAAACAATATAAAATTAATATAATTGAGATTTTACCGACCCGCGTGATAAAGTTATTATGTCATTTATACCACATTGCCAAGGCTGTAAAAATAAAGCCCAAACAACAATGGCTGAGCTGCATTTTTTTACCCCCATGTTTATGGCCTAATGCTAAAATAACTATGAAACATCTGTGTGTCCAAAATGCACAATACACCCCTAATTAGTCCACAGGTGTAGAATCCAAATGGCGACTTTGGAGGTTTCACCTGCTCTTTGTTTCTTTGTGGCTTGCAAATGCAACATAGCACACACCAAAATCTACCATCCAAAAGCCAAATAGCACGCCCTTCCTCATATCCTCTGCCATGCACCAAAACAACAGTTTACATCTAGATATAGGTTGTTGTCAAACTTGGAATAAATTGTGTAACAAAATGTGGGGTGCTTTTTTTCCATGGTTCCTTGTAAAAATAAAACATTTTCAGCTAAAATTGTAGATTGTCGGATTTTTTTTTTCATTCCACTGCTTAATACTAAAAACATTTGTGAAACACCTGTGAGGTCGATATACTCACTACACCCCTGGATATATTCCTTAAGGGGTGTAGATTCCAGTATGGAAATTTGCAAAGTTTTAGCATCTTAGAGAGTCCGCAAACCTGAAATGGTGCCTGAAGAAAATCGTAATGAAAATGAGACCTCAAAGTCCAGTAGGTGCTCCTCCTATTCTGAGGCCTGTGGTTGAGCCAAACAGTGCACTAGGGCCATATATAGAATATCTCTAAAAATGGCAGAATCTGAGGAATTGATGTTGTATTTCCCTGATTGCATCTATTGCATTCCTGTGAATAATGGATAACAATTTAAAATCTGCAAAATTTCTGTGAAATACCTGATGGGTTAACAAGCAACCTAAACACTGTTTTAAATACTTTAAGGGGTGCAGTTTCTTAGATGGAGTAATGTATGGGGGTATCTAACATACAGACCCCTCAAACCCCGTCAGGTCAATAAAAACAATCTACCATATATACTCAAGTATAAGCCGAACTGAATATAAGCTGATGCACCTAATTTTATCACAAAAAACTGGGAAAACTTATTGACTCGAGCATAAGCCTAGGGTTGAAAATGCAGCGGCTATTGCTAAATTGCAAAAATAAAAATGGATACAAATAAAATTATGTGGACAGGTATAGGCAGTTTAAAGTCCCCCATAGGCAGTTATAGGCAGTTTAATGTCCCGCATAGGCGGGTATAGGAAGTTAAATCTCTACAATAGACAGATATAGGCAGTTATGTGTCCCCCATAGAAAGATATAGGCAGGTATATTTCCCTTATAGACAGGTATAGGCAGATATATGTCCCTCAAAGCAGGTAAAGGCAAGAATAGGCAGGAAAAAATCCCCCATATGAAGGTAATTATCCCCCAGAGGTAGGTATAGGCAGGTAAATATCACCCATAGGTAGGTGTAGGCAGGTACATATCCCCCATAGGCAGGTATAGACAGGTAAATATCCCCCATAGGCAGGTTGAGGAAGGGTTTAAAAAAATACAAGTACTTACCTCTCTCCCGCGCTGCTCTGACTCACCAGCGCTGCGTCTTCTTACAGGCACAGAGGGCGTGATGTCATCAGGCAGCGTGATGACACTCCAGAAGGTCGCAAGTCTGCTTGCGGCTCTCCGGGATCCTCTGCGAAACAGGGAGTGCTCGCTCTCTGCTCCGCAGTGGTATCTTCAGTGGTATGCGCGCTGGAGGAAGTGCATACAGCTGAACAGATTACCACAGGGGCCCGGGGCCCAAGGGACACCCTGGGACACTGAAAGGAGACCGGGGAGTCCACTGTTTTGCGTTTCCAGAGGAGTCGCTTTAAAAGCTAATTTCCCCTTTCCCCAAGGCGACGGGGCCCATGGCAGGTTTCAACTTTGGGAACTGGGAGATATGCGAGGAGGGTTTTTTTTCAGAAACATTGATTGTGCGGGAAAAAACTTGGTTTTTTACTGGGTTTATACATGGTATCTTGCAAATTTTCTTGAAAATGTGAACAATTACTCTGAAATTACTAAGCCCCTAATGTCGTAAGAAAAAAAATAAAAAAGACGTTAAAATATGATGCCGTTCTACAGTAGAGATATGGTAGATGGGGTTTTTATAAAAAACCCTTTAAATGGAAAAACTATCTGTCTTCCCGAGACAATTTTTAAAGGGTTTGAAAATGGCAAAGTTTTTCCCAAATTTTCACTTTGTTTTAATCATTTTTCAAAAAATTTAAAAAAGGGTTTGGGGGGGCCCCAAAAATTTTTCGTTCCAAGCTTTAAACCAAAATTTGTGTTTCGAGAAAACAATCTCTAAATCCATGGATGGGTTAAAATGCCCAAAATGTTATCCTCAAATAAAGTGTCAAAAGTCAGATTAAAAAATGGGGCCTGTCAAAAAGGGGCCCCCAAAAACTGGCTGCGGCTTTAAGGGGGTTAAAGGGTTTGGGCCCGTATTTTATCTTTCTTTTAGGGGTTTTTTTTGGGGGAGGGTTTCCTCCCCCGGGTTTTGGGCAGATTAAACCTATCCCCATAAACCAATGTTTTTTACACAAAATTCGCGGGGAAAAACAAAGGGGGAAAGTTTGTGCATGCCCAATTTTTTGGGAAACGTTTAAAAACCCTTTCCAGCTGAAAATCCATTTAGTGTGGGACTACTAAAGGGATTTTCTTTTTAAATTTAAAAGGGCCCTTTGGTTTTGTTTTTGGGTTTTAAGAGGGTTTTCCCTTTAATCCCCCAAATTTAATTTGTTTTAAAAGTCCCCCAAAAAATTTTTATTTTTTTCATGTCTGCTTTCCACTGTTTCTTAGGGTCATTTTTCTCTGCACTCACTCTAAATCGGGGTCCCCAAACCCAAGGCCCCCCGGGGGAAATTTTTGCCCGGGCCCCGGCCGCTCCCCACCTCCCGGCCCCGGCGGGGGCCCTGGGGGCAGAGCTGCAGCCCTCTGGGGTTTAATTTTGCGCTCTATAAGCTGGCCCCTGCTGTCACGCTGACTCACATCATTTGTCCCCGGCCCAACAGCCCCCCCTTTATGATGGGGGGTCCCGGGGGGCTTTTTGACAGGTAGTATGAAACCCATTGGGGGAGCGACGCAAAATCCCGGGGCCCAAGCTTGGGGGGCGGACACTCTGCAGCTAAAGGGAGGTGTTTGGGAGGGCGGACATTTAAAATTTTTTGGGAGATGTTTGGAGTGGCGAAAAGCGGGGCACTGTGCAATGTATACGCAAAATTTGTCCGCCCCCCTGCCCCCTTTCCCGTCCGCGCAGAGTTGTCCCCCCCCCAAAAAGTCGTCCCCGGTTGATCCCGCTCCCCGCCCCCCCCCCGATCGATAGGTTCCTAAGTCGTTCCCGTTCGCAAAAGGAAACCGGTTAGCCCCTTTTGGGGATCGGTGATGACGCGGGCCCCGGGGGACTAAGGGGGGGGTTTTTGTGTCCCCCGGGGCCCACAAAAGATAGATGCTTTGCGGAGGGAGGCGGGGGTCTCCGCTCTGCAAGAGTACTCTGGTGGGGGCGCGGAAAGGGGGATCCGCTCACCAGGGGTTCACGACAGGTGGGTCAGCTTTCATCATGTGGGGCCGCGACCTGGGGGTTTTCATCCCGCCCAAAGGGAATAACCCCGGGGGAAGCAGCCCACAGCGGGGGGGGAAGCGAGTAAGGTGGGTGTTATCGGGTTTTTTTATTTTTAATTATTTTCCCAAAAACCCCTGCTGGGGGGCCTAATTTTTACCTACACGTGGGGGCCAAAATTTCAAACTACCCCTGTTTTAAGGGGGCCCCCTAATTCTACCTACCATTGCGGGGGGCCCCTAATTTACCTACACCTGCTGGGGGGCCTAAAATTCTACCTACCCTGGGGGGGGCCCCTAATTCACCTACACCTGCTGGGGGGACCAAAATTTCAAACCTACACCTGGGGGGGGGCCTAATTCTCCCTAAAACCTGCGGGGGGCCCAATTCAAACCTTTACACCTGCTGGGGGCCCTAATTCTACCTGCGTCTGCTGGGGGACCAAATTTTCTCCCTCGTCTGTGGGGGACCTTATTTTCCCAAAGCTGCGGGGGGGCCCTTAAATTCACCTATACCTGCTGGGCCCCCTTTAAATCTACCTAAAACCTGCGGGGGCCAAAATAATAAACTTGGGTATCACTGAAAATTCTATCGCCCCACAAAAAAAAAAATTTTTTTTTTTTAAAACTATTTTCCCCGGCCCCCCCAATGGTTGAGGGCCCTTTAAAAAGGGCCCCCCCGGTTTCCTAAAAAGTTTGAGGACCCCTGCTCTACATATATATTGTAGTTCTTTCCTCCTTTTATTACATAATCTGTTACATTTGCTTTCTAGGTGTTTGGAGACCTTGTTTATAGTGGTACACTTTAGATTTGGGCAAAATGCCCTTTAAACAAACTAAAAATTTAAAAAATAGATAAGAAAAATCTAAAATAATTTTTAGTGCTTTTTTAGCTTTTAAACCAAGCACAAATAATGTAAGATTTTTCATATTTTTAACAGTCCTTTTTGGCAGATATTAAAGGGAAACCCAATTTGATGAAGTTTTAAAATGAAAACTTTTAAAAATCCCCATTTTTTTAAATTTGTTCAACCTTTTTTTTTAAAAAGGGAAAATATAGTTTTAATTCTCTTCTTTTTTCCTATGTTTTAAAACAAGTGTAGTGTTTTTGCACCACCCTTTGCTTCTAGTGTTTTAAAATTTTGGGTTTGCATTTTAGGGCAGTTTGACCCGCTTTTGGTTTTTTTTTTTTCTCATCTACATTGGGGGACATTTTTAAAATAACCCAAAAAGCAAAGGAATATCAGTTTCACCCCGGGGAGTCAAGGGACCCCGATTATTAAAAACCCGGGCCCATGATATGTATTTTTGTTTATGAAATATACTTTATTACTTGCATTGTATTGATAGGCATTGTTGCATTGTTTTCTTTTCATTATTTATTAAAATTTGTTTTCTTCTATTTTAAATTTTTTAAAAAAGAAAAAAATTATAGTGGCAATAACCCCAAATTTTTCAAATGGGGCAAATTTTTGTCTTAAACCCTAAACCCGATTAAATTTTCTTTACTGTGAGGAATGGTTTTTCGGGGCAAAGAAATGCATGATGACCACACATAACCATTAACAACGTTTGCAAAGATTTCCTTTGATTAAACATTGAAGTGATGAGCAAATACGAGCCTCATAATCTTGCTTAGCACTTGGGGCAAATTGAAATGTTACATTAAGCTTTAGCCGCTGTTTAAAAAACTTTTAAGGGGTTTTTATTTTAAATTTGAATTTTTTCCCTTTTGGTGCATTTATATTGGTTTCACATAAGCATAATAGGTCCTTATGATGCTGTTAGTGTGGGTGAGCAGGACTCATTTTTTTGGTTTTGGGGAAGAAAAAGTCCCCCATTACAGTATGTGTTTTTCTAGGGGTACAAACAAAAAATTAAAGGGAAACCCGTCCATTGAAATGCTATCAGATCTGCTGCTAGCATGTTATAGAGCAGAAAGAGGTGATCAGATTGGTGTATAGTTCCGTGGGGAAAGTGTCAGTAGAACTTTTATTTATTTTTATCCTGCTTTTTCAGGGTATAGCGTCCAGAAGGCGGTCTTATCAGTGATTGACAGCCTTTCTTGTGTGAGTGGTTATACAGAGGTAGCTGTCAATCACTGATGGGACCTCCTACTGGATTTCTAAACCCAGAATAAAGAGAGATTTAACTGAATAAAACACAAGTTCTACTGAATATTTCCCCACAGAACCATCTGTCAATCTCCTTTTTAAAAGGGGGTTTTTCACTACATTTTATTAAACTTAAACCCCAGTCCCGTTTTTTTGGTTTTTACTTTAAATTTTAGGGACGTGTTTACTGACTTCTCTAGGGGTGCAGCAGAAACCCAGGTCTGTAGCTTTAGAAAACCCGTTTTGGCAGCCTGTCGGATGATCAAACGGGTCGAGCATAACGCCGAGGCTGATACCCCATACAAGAGGGGAATTTGGAATAAAAAGGAACTTTTAAAGGGACATTATTGAAGTGATTTGTTTTTGCAAGATCTGTAAATAAAAAGCAAATTGTAGTGGGGAAAACCCCCCTTTAAGCCCTGTTGCTATGTAACATGATACCAGCATATCAGATAGCATGTTTAATGTGACAGATTCCCTTTATACTTTTATTAAAAAGGTTGCACAGCTCCTCTTTTTTAACCTTTAGTATGACACCCAGCCTGTAAGAAAAAAAAAAAAAAAAAAAACAATACTCACCTTTGCACTGAGTCCTTTCCCATTATCCATCTGCCAGTTCTCTCCTCAAGTTAGTGGCGTAGCTACAGGGGTCCCAGTAGTCGCAATTGTGTCCGGGTTCCTGTGTCAGGGCAGGCTACAGGCCCCCCTCACTACAACTGCATCGCGGGTGAAAAAACCCAGTGTGCATGCTGCTGCTGACTTCTAGGAGGCACCAACGAGGGGCCCGGGATGGGCGTTAGCTTTCTTTACTGGGCCTTTTTTAACCCATTGAGACACTGTGGCACAAGTGGCACGGTGTGATGCGCACAGAAAAGGCCCAAAAAGCCTATGGACAGGCCTTAAAATAGGGCTCTGTGCCGGAAGTGGATGGCATCACACCTCCTGTTCTGGACTCAAGTAAGAAGTGTTTGGCGGAGAAGGTAAAAGGTATTATTTTTCCTTTTATTTTTAATAGGATACGCTGCATACCTACCTGCCTACTGGCACACCCGTTATACCTATCTACTGGGAGACCTTATATACCTATTAACTGGGAAATGGGGAGGCTATGTACCTACCTACTGGGTGGATCCTAAATATAAACATATCAACTAGGGGACCATATACAGTTGAAACCAGAAGTTTACATACACTATAAAAACACACACACATATGCATGTTTTTCTCACTATCTAACATTAGGTCAATTAGGAACCAAAATTATTTCTATTTGCCAAATGACGAGAAAGAGAGAGAGAGAGAGAGAGCTAGAGATAGATAGAGAGAGAGAGAGACTGCTAAATATTAAGTAGCTACAATATACAGTATGCCAATTTTTATTTAACGTGGTCTTGTATTGCTAGGTTTACGTGGAATATAACTGTATTCATAAGGGTGAACCTGAGAAGTCTGTTACCCAAGAAAATCTTTTAAAATTTTCCATACACAAACAAATTTCCATGTATTTGGTATTATATACTTTTGGAAACCATCATGAACATAAATTAAGTAATCATGACAAAATGCATTTTATAATATGCCGTAAAGTATAGGTGATGACTAGTCTGAAAAGCATTGTAGAATTGAGAGGTTATAATCAAGTATTGTGATATATGTAAAGATATTATGAAATCCCCAAGCTTTTCTCACTTATAAGGCTTTTCAGCTGAGCATGAATCCATTTTGTGGAGAATGATGCAGCAAATAGAGAAGAAGCTAAGATGGCCAGGATGTTACCACTTGTTTATCTGTTTCCCAAAGATGAGACTTCCAGCAATTGTCTCCCTTCCTGAAGTTTTCGTGCGTTTTACTGATTACGAGTCTTGCTGATTCAATCCCGAGGCTTTTCACCCATAGACAACGTGACTCAATAAAATGAACATAACACTGCCTAAATCATGGACATACAATCCGTACACCTCTTCTCTATTGCGCCTCGCGCTTGTTTATGACTACTGTTATACAAAATATGTGTCGTAAGCTTAGTACTTGTCAGTAACTCTTGCTACGATGAGTGAGAATTGATCCAAACTCTTGTGTCTACCTCAGTTTCAATCGTCCTCCTAATACATTTTCCCCCTGATTCGTTTATTTGGAAAACCTGGGGCAACCGGTGACCCCCCAAGTTATGTAAAGCGCCGCCCCAACTATTTTAGTGCAGCCGAGCAAATTCGTGAGCCGTGACCTAGGAGTGGAATCCAGGACCGCCCGAGGACCCGAACCTGCCACGGGCGAATTGTAGGGAGGCCGAGGATATCAAATTGTAGGACTACCGAGTCCGTCTCTAAGTGACTCGTAAGGTTGATGCATAAAATGATAATTATAACTACCTAAAAGGCCATTTGAATGTCACCCGTTTATTGATATTGCTTGTGTTAATCAGGTCCGCGGTGTGGTCATCAATTAAGTGACTCTTACCGTTAGACAACTTATCCAGCCTGGCCCCAACTTATTCGAACTTTGTTTTGCTTGAACTACCAGTAGTTTCGTCATTTCACTGTTTTTAGTCATGAACCCATTTTGCCCTGTATGGTGTTGCTGAAAATTTAGTGGGAACCGTTGACATTCTCTAATGTTAATTGTTGAGTTGTACGTGGAGTCTTCCGGGTTATTTTAGGACAAGAATCTGTGAATTACTAGAATAGTTCAGGTGGTTCTACCTGTTTAAACTAATTCACTAGGGAGATTTTCTGGGCATATCATAGAGTATACATATATGTTTTGACAAAGACCCTGGAGGGGTACTGTCCCCCACAATGTGTGCAACAAGAGGGGTGGGACGATTGGTTCGGTTAGCGTAGGGACCCTTTAATTATAATGAAATAATCCTTGTGTTTGGAGACCGTATCCGGGCTACAGCCGGTGGCCACGTGCTGTGTATGTCATATGTCAGGATTGAGACTCCCCCAAACTTAGAACACCAAAAAAATTAAGATGTTTCAAAAAGAGCATAAATTGCCTGAAGGGGCATGAGATGTGAAGGAAATTGTATTAGAAAAGAATGGAAAAAGTAGTGTTAAAACTGCATTCAAATGTTATATAGTTGGTGGTAATGCCGAAAGAAGTGAAGATTGCAGCCAACTAAATAGCAAAGTTAGTGAAATCAAAAGAGGGCAGTTATGCAGGACAAAGGGATGGTTTGAGATAAGGCACAGGCTGCACCTCCGAGTAGGACCAAAATGTTGCAAAAGAAGGTATATTGTGGAATGTTGAAAATGTTGAGGGAAGGATAAGAAGAAAAAAAACAGCATTCAGGGTTAATTTTATATTCAAGCTACATCACTTTTTTATCTTCACACTGAAATTCCATGCAGAGTGTATAACATTGGCATTCGCGATCAACAGCCCTGTTAGGGTGTAGCTGCTGCGGGGACATTTTCTCCCCTCGGTCACAAAGTGTACTGGAAAAAATTGTAGCGCTCAGTGCTCAAAGAAAGTGCAGTCGGGTAGTTTGATCACGAGATGAAAAGATAGTAAAAAATATATATAATATGAGACTAGAGAATGAAAAAACATAATATAGCTCTTTTAATAGTATAAATCAAATGAAGATACGCTAGCATGTTGAGAACAAGCTCGAAAGGAACAATGATGTCTGCCCTTTAAGTCCCACCCCTGAAAGCCCCCCAAGACCACAGAGGAGAGTGCTGACCCGCAGTGCGGTGGTCTCAACCCACGGTTTGGACAATGGGGGGTTTCGGGGTAATAGGGAGGGCCCCACGTGGCACTGTAAAAACCCCCCCTCCTGGTGGGGGGGACCTAGAACGATCCGGAAAGGTGGGATCCCAAGCTCCTTGCTTGTTAAAGACCCAGCGACGTTGTCAAGTACTGTTTCTCTGGTCATGGAGACATCAACCACTTCACCGGTGGGTGCCGAAAGATTAACCCCGCCAACCCTCAATTGGACACATGAACGACCGTAGGGGGTTTGGCGCAGATTATAATGTAGAAAGCTGGTTCAGGTAGGCTAACCAGGACTTTGAGAATTATCTGAAGGAAGAAGGGGCCAATTAGGGAGACGGATCTACTATCCATGACGGCTGCCGGAGATCTCCCTTGCACGTTGATAAATCCAATGCTGTGGGACCCGTTCTAATCGTTTGTGGGGCAAAGATATAGAAATGAAACAATTCAGCTTATCATCTGCTATAACTAATGCTTAAAGATTTGGTTTGGAAGAAATAGAGGAAACAATCATGACAATCCGTCATCTCCCTCCCAACTTATCTCGCTCGGATATCTTTTATGTGTTCCTACAGAAATTATGCATTAGAGTCCACGTTACGTGGCATGTTAGAATTTGTCATCAACCAAGCCGGAAGGGTGCAATTTAGATGAGTTCATGATTAGTTCTCCATCCGCTCGCCAGGGCACACGGCTGTCCTAATACAGAGGTAAAGGCCCTGGAGAAACGTTCCCAGAAACGTGATGAACTAATACATATGACAGCCCCCCCACCTATACCCCGACCGTTCAGAAGCACAACCGGCGCAGCTGGGCCGATCTCTGATATAGGCCAGGCAGGCTCCCCTGCTCTCACACTTGAATGTTTGCATTCACCCCTAAACATATAGATTGCCTACTGCAAATTGCCAGACCCCATGAGAAATTCGCCCAAGCCAAGTTTCTAAAAAGTGTTGTGTACAAACAGGCAAATCTATGGGTGCTGAATTGGAAAGAGTTTGGAGGACGCCTGGTGCTCTCGTCAGAACTTCTGAATAGTAACTCGATCCCCACCATTCAGAAATATCTAAATCCCTACTGGACTTGATAATTTAATCCTATGAGTCAGGATTGGCCTTTTGTGATCAAGCTTAAAGCCTGACCAAACTTTGTTTAAAGAGACCCGAGCCAACCACACTCCAGTAAGTGTGCAGCAGGAACCTGGGAGCAGTGGGATGTATTTGCTGCACAGGCTAAGCCAGCAGTATGAAGGATTAAGTATTCTCCACGCTAATAAGATACAATCTACTCTGTTGGTAAAGCCCTGATATCGAGGCATTGAGGAGGATCTCAAGGGTCTGTCCTAACTATAACCAGCCAAAACTCTATGGTCTAGAATAACGAAGAACCCTGGCAAGTGGTAAAAGGTTTTCCAAAAGTTGTTATACAGGACAAGGAAAAAAGAAGATGGGAAAAGAAAACTGTCAAACCACTTATGGTATAGAAATAATTCCAGGATCCTGAAAACTATCAGCATGTGGTCCCTAACGCCGCCAGCCACGCAGGCTCCTCAAGAAGCCGCCTGATGCTGGAGGTGCAACCCAGGTCGGCCATTTCAATAGAAGACTGAAGAGTCCGCCATCCGTCACAATGTTCTAGCCTCAACAGACAGACAACCCTACCCAAGGTGGGGGGGCCCCAGGGGGAGGGGACCCAATGAGATGTGAGCCAGCTGGTCCTCGCCATTAGCAGCAGTGTTAAAACGAGAGGTCCTGCTGGTCAGTGACTATACCTATCGCGCTGTCACCCCACTGATTTCAGGTGGACACAGGTCGAGCGCACCTCTGTAATAAGAGCAGCAAGTAGCCTGCCTTCCTAGAGTTCCAGAATCTCCTCTGATGACCTAATATGTATTGGGGTGAGGGTCGCAGACATAATCGCCCCTCACCAATCCAATATTAATGCTGGTACCCATTTCCCGACTTGATGATTTCCTTTCTTGTTCTGACACTTGTCCATCAACCAGTTGGAGCAGACTACTCTCCATTGAAATGCGGGCGGTCCCAACCATACATTTTTCCTCAGAAGTATGGAACTTAAATTACAGACCCCGGTGCGGCCAGGACCACCCTGGCTCCAGCCATGCCTCAAGGCTGTCCATTGCAGCACCGATCCGTCTGGAACAAAACTGCGTATAAGAGTTTTTAGGTAGTGACATGAGTGAATATCCAAGGCACCTCCTGAACTGGCCTGCAGTGCTCAACAGACTATCCCGGAGCACAGACTTCATCAAACGTCACTTGCGCTTACAGTGCTCCACCTGAATATATGCCTAACAAATATCTCCAAAAACTTTCATCAGGTTCTATAATCCAGCCCACACAACATTACCACTACACATGGTGGAGATCGAAAAGAGAACAATGAATTAGAAAACACTCCGGAAGTAGTAACTACCAAAGACAGTCTAACCAGCCTAGCAAGAACAGACTGCGCAGCCCCATCTCACATATGGAGACAGAGGAGAACCCTCAGTGCAGACCTATTATACACTATGACAGCGATGGATCAAAGATATGCAACTCGACGGATGGGCACATATATTCATAAGGATTAGCAATAACCCCAGTACTGATGAGATTCCTCAAGGCAGAAGTCACATGCCACCCGACACACCATTCAGCTCAGTTGCTGAATTACAGGCTCTTGAGTAAGCCGTAAAATGTGTGTGCCCAAAGGAAAGACCATGCCAATATATGGACTGATTCAAGGTATGGCTCCCTATGGCATAAGCACATGGACTAAGGACATCATCTGGAAAAATCGAGATTCACAAGCAAATTCGGGAACCCCATCAAGAAGCATGCAGAATCAGATCAAGTCACCAAAAATGCCGCACTTGAAGCTGCCCAACAAAGGTAGCCATCTTAAAGGTTACGTCCCAAGGCAAAGAGTAAATGTACAGACAGACCGCGAGGAAACCAGAACAGCGACCAAGCCCGCAAAAGCATAGCAGCATCTTGGTGTATGTCATCCCAAGAGGCTGATCGCTGAGCCCATTATGGTAACCACCCAGAGCTCAGACGAAGGAATTCAATAAAGCACAGGAACAGTATTAACTCCAGCCTCTGATTGTAAGCCCGGCTGGGCCACCTCAAGAAAGAAATCAAAGAACAACTTTGGACAACAGCAAAGGAGAAACAAGCAGTGGAAGAAAGATGTACACCCTCGAAAGAGAATTTGGAGGAGCAAAGGCCTAGTCTGTTTTACCTAGACTTAATGTATATCCTGCCAATCATTCTGGGGCCAATGGAGCTACTCATCCAGGAAAGAATCAGGCACACAGCTATGTCCAGACGTAGTACCATGCTCCAGGAATCAGTTTGTCCATGATTGCAGCCTTACAATCAACATGTACAATCTTTTACATCCTGCAACCCTTGCCCCAACTGCTCAAGTTCCGTGCAGCACTATGGCAAGCCAGAATAATCCCTTCCAAAGGATTCAAGTGACCAACATCCAGATGCCATAAGACGGGAAGTATCGAATAAGTTTTGTGCAAAAGACATGTATTTCAGATGTGCCAGAAGCCTACCCAGTGACCCACATGAGCCTGCCAAGTTAATGGCAAAGTGAAGCTTGAAAACGAAATAGCTAGTCGAATGGAATGCACCTCAGTGATCGAGTCGGACCAGGGTCCAGCATCTCATCCTCTGTTTTCCGATAACTTTGGAACAGCTTAGGGGTAGTATTTTTGGCCACCACACCCGTACATCTCCCCAAAGCTCAGCTAAGGACGAAGAAATTAAAGTTACCCACAAGAAAAGTTTGTCAAAGAAGATGCTGTAGTCCCCCTTGCCCTGGCCAGTACCTACACCCAATTGTCTGTACCACGTTAGGCAACACCCCACAGCAAAACATGTTGCCTAACCCCATTTGAGATACTGTTTTTTTTTGGGAAGCCTCCTTCTGTGGTTTTGAGAGTCATGGAAGCAAGAGTTAGGGGAAAATAGTGACATGGACTGTACAATTTGTGATGAAATTCTAAAGAGTGACTAAATTTGCATGCTGCAGTCTCTGCTTGTCTTCCAGAATCCACAGGGTAAACGTGCAATTTCAAAACCAGAGACCGGTGTACATTATGGCGAGGCATATAAGGAGGAATTGCCCTGGAGCCCAGGATTTGAAGGCCCTTTACTAGTTTATCCTGAAAACCACCCACGGCAGTGAAAATTGAGGAAAGCCCATGAGGATTCCATGCTTCTTCTCATTGTAAAGAAGACCCAGTGACAAATAATGTATAATCCTTTTATTTTGTTTTATACCTATAGCTAGATGCTATATTGATTTTGTTATTGGATGGACATACCAATGGTGTCAAAACCTTTTCTTCATTTTATGCTTATGATATATTCCCCATAATCCCTGCAGCATGGATGTCTTTCCCCGCAGGTATGAGTACACACTCGAACCTTTGCCAGTGGTGTTTTAAACTTGTGAGTGTAACACGCCCCGGGAATGAAAATTAGCTATATACTGAGGTCAGATGTAGGATATAGATTCTATTGGAGTGCCAAGCGGGGTTCCCAGATCAGTTTCAAAGTGCGCTAGATACAAATTGGAGCTGCTAGGCATACGCGTCCCTTATTCCCCCAGTCAAATTAATAAGAATTTAGACTGGATAATTACAATTTATAATAACCATCAAATGGTATTGATTAATTACAGTAGAGATGGGGTTCCAGGAGTCTAATGAAGAATAAGGAGGCCCCAATACTAGGATGACCTTACAGAACCGTATTATCCATCGACATGGTGCTGGGCGAGAAATGAGAGTTTGTGGGATGAATAGTTGAATAATGCTGCACCTATAATACCTGACAACACAGGATTGAATGGAAAAATCACTAACTCCCTAAGGTAAGATAAAAAACTGTCCAAGGAACATAAGGAGAATTCAAGGAGTGACACTTCTTGGGCCTCCTGGCTTGTACAAGATTGGACAGGAGCTGGAAAGCGCTGGATACAGCAGGTGGGCAATGGTACTACTATAATACTGTGTGTGTGCTAGCTGTTTGTACATGTGCTGCTTCATTCCCATCTACAAAAAACTATTAGCCAGGATGCTGCGGGAGGACCACCGTCAGGAACTTCCTTAAGCACGAACGGGAGCCTCTGAGTGATGAAAGAGACACCACAGACATCCCCTCTTACCAACCCACCATAATTATGAACCAAAGTCATACTCTTGATTTGTAAGGAACATTTCAAGGGGACACACTCACACTGTTAGGAGTAGGTCACATGAATTGCGTGTTGAACTTCAACCATTAAGGGGGGTTTCCTAAGAGCTATCTGAAGAAATCCCGACACCCCCATACCCCCAGTGTTGAGCAGATTTCCAAAGGTTCCTGTGCTAATTCTTTATGTTCAAAGGAAGGAACACAAGGGACAGTGGATAAAATCTTGGTCTTTAGAGGGGTGATTGTGTAAGAGTTAGAGAGGTTTTGAATCAATATGTGATATATGTATAATTATGAAAATCCCAAGCTTTTCTCTTATAAGGCATTTCGCTGATCAGCATCCAGTTTTGTGGAGAATGATGCAGCAATTATGAAGAAGCAAGAGGCTCAGGATGTTACCACTTGTAATCTGTATTCCTCAAAGATGTAGACCTCCATCTATGTTCACCTTACCTTAAGTTTCGTATTGACTGGAATTGACTGAGTGCATGGCATGGATTCAATCCCAGAGGTTTTTTCCCCCAGAGACAACGTGGAACCAATAAAATTACTTAACATCTGCCTAAATATGTACAACACGTCCGTTCCTCTCTTCCTATTGCGCCTTGCGCTAGTTTTTGACTACAGTTATACAAATATGTGTGTAGGCTTTGTCTTGTCAGAACTGCTTGGAACATGAGTGAAATTTTATCCAGAACTCTTGTGTCTGACTACAGTTTCATCGGAGATCCGATACATGTTCCCTCGATCGAGATTTTGAAATACCGGGCAAACGGTGACCCCGCCAATGTTGTAAACCGACCCGCAAGCAGCAGGAAGGTATCAAGGGTACTCCCTTTAAATTGTTTTTCTCACTACAAAGATTAATTTTTAACATGTAGGGACCAGTAAATCATGACTGTTACCAAATAAATTGTTCTTTTTATATTGATCTAGTCTGGAGATAAGAGAGATTGTGTCTGCTCTGAGTTCAGACAGTTTTCTCTAGTTGCCATCCTGATCTCCCCTCCTCTTCCTGATCTTTGACTTATCTGAGAGCAGGGAGTGATGTCGCCGGGATGGGTGGCAGTTTGAGAACAGAGTTTGTTATTTTTCATAAAAAAAAGGATTAAAAACACTGGGCTTTATTACATCCCTTTGAGGCACTATACCCTTGAGTAATATTGACATCTCTGCAGTACATCGTCAACTGTCAAGAAGAAGAACTTGAACTGATATCAAATCACTGCTATAGAACCACCAACATCCTGACCAGGAGGTGTGAGTCTGAAGCTGCCTGTGGTTCTATTAAGCAGCATGATGAGAAAATCCCTTTAAGAAAGATTGAGGTGCTCAGACCCATGATTAGAGGAATTTTGAATGTGACAGCACAGAAGAGGAGGGAAGAGCTTGCCACACTAGTTTGGACCAATATTCTCCCAAAAAGTTGTGGTGTTACAAAAGGTTGCCACCTCAACTATGGATAAAATTTACTGGTAACCAGAGAGGACCATCTGATACTAAATGGATAACGCTCTTGAATGCTGGCCTAAATCCATGACACGCTGTGGATACAGATAAGTTAACTTATAAAACCCATGAAATCCTACCCTAAACCCAATTTATTACTAGGTATAGGACTAGGGTTAGAGAAATAATTAGAGTGTGTGATGTTCTGAAACCAAACTTTTTCACAAAATGAGTTAAACCAGTGACTAACCAAACAGTGACATATTCAAACAACACTAATTGCAAATAACAATTAATCACCTAGTAAAGCAAGAACTGCTACTACTACTATAGTACATTGGCAGAATATATTCTAAATACCGAAAGAAAATATTTGCATGATACTTATGGATGTGATCATCTTCAGTGTTTACGATCACAATGCTTCATCTTATATGACTTTGTTCAAAAGAATTAAAGCATTAAAAAGCCGAGAAACCAGAACGCAGCAATAACAATATAACAAATTAGGCTAAATTCAGAATAATTGTTCTTGCATACTTGAATGAATATTCAAGGTTGAATTCCTTAAATATCCACACAGATGAAGTAATCCAACCTATGTAACGATCGTAATTATCCACAGTACAACTGTCAGTTAGTATTCTCAAGCTGTCTGGTTGATATGCACAATACAAATTGCCATGTGGGAAAATTTAGTTCTGGCAAATAAAAGCTAACTAATGCCAAACAGAAGATGAAATTTTGATGATGAAAAGCTGTACAAGTTAATATAGATCAATAAACATCACTATGTCAGCAAGTCGGAAGCATGGACCTCTTTGGAATTATTGTCTTTGCAAACATGAAGCAACCATTGTAAAATGAGGACTGTAGTTGAAGTGGTTGCTAGATCATTTTCCTTTGCGCTTGTTTTGATAAATGCCCTCCACAGTTTGTTATTCTCAAAGCAAATCTCCTTTTATTTGCTATATTCAAAAAAAATTAAGGGAATAGAGCTAAGGCTTTGCACCACCTTAAAAGGAACCTGTCACATTAAACATGCCATCAGATCTGCCAGGATCATGTTACAGTGCAGGACGGCCTCAGTAGATTGATGCATAGTTTTGTTGGAAATAAATTAGTAAAATGTTCAATATAGTCATTTTATTTCCTGCATATTCTGGCTTAAGGAGTACAGAGGTTGACAGCTATCTCCATATGCAAACTTATGCGCATACAAAGAAGGTTGACAGTCACTGTTAAGACCACCCTTTGGACTCCTTAACCCAAAATGAGCAGGAAATTAAGTAAATAAATAAATAAATTACTGGTTCCTGGGCATCTTCCCCATAAAACTATACCTTAGTCTCTTGCTCTAATAACATGCTGAAAGTCCACAGAAAAATGGGACATTATTTACTAAAAAAAAACAAACACAAGTGCCATATGTTTACGAGCACATTGGCTGGATTAAAAGATGAATCCCAGTAAGAGGCAATATAAGGCCCAGTGCTACTTGGGGAAATATAACAAGTGTACTTAACTAATTAGAAGTAGTTCACACACCCATCCACTAGGAGGGCAACTAAATAATAAAAAAAATGCACATTGTATAAGTGTCAGTTCACATCAATATGCAAAAAGTCACAATATCATACAGGTGGAGACTGCACAAATGCAAAAATATTGATAAGACAACCATTCGCACACCTACTATGTATGAGGGGGTGGTTGCTAGTATTATAATTGCATATAGATAAGGCAATACAAAGGGTGCCACATACACAGATACATGTGGTGCACCATGTTGGCTTACAACCTATGACGCCTCTACTATTTGATTGGTATTAGTTGATATTCGTAAGCTCACAAACCATATCAAGGTTCCACGTTTTCTTGCGAGTCCCTACGCTAACCATTTACGAAACAATCACAGCAAATGGTACATTATTTACTCAAAAACACAAACACAAGGCCATACTTAGAGCTCAATGGCTGGAGAATAGACTAACCCATCGAGGCAAGATAGATCCCCAGTGCTAACTTGGTGATAATTAATAACAGGTTCATATATACTAATGAGCATATTGCTTAACCATACACACAGGTACTAGAATGGTCAACTGGAATGATAAAAAAAGCTGGCACATTGGATAAGTACCAGTTCACACCGCGTAAAATAAAAAAAGCCACAATATCATACAAAGAGAGACTGAATAACAAAAAGTGCAAAAAGTTACAGACAAGACAAGCACTCACACGCTTATAACATGCTGCCTTCAGATCAGATGGCATGTTCAATGTGACATTTTCTCTTTAAGTCACATCCAACGCACAAGTGCTGCTATGAAAAAAACGCTGTTTGCAGATGAATATACAGCATGAATTTACTCCTAATCCCATTGCAAGACATAGTGAGTCGGATTTGACTTAAAGCTGTTGTCCAGCATAGAACTATTTTTCTAAAATTAGGTCAGAGTGGGTAAAAAAAAAAAAAAAAAATAAATTATACTGACCTCTCTGTCCCTTGGTGCTGCTGCTCCAGAGCTTCCCAGTGATCTATTTCTCTTTAGTTCTGTGTTCTTGTCTGGACACACAGGCGAGTCTTACACTCCATTCACTTACAATGGAGTGTAAGCCTCTCCTATGTGGGGGCAAGAACCCAAATGTGAAGAGAAGCAAGTTCCAGAAACTCCATAGCAGCAGCACTGGCGGACCTATGGGTAAGTATAATTCTTTTTTTTTACTTTCTTACTTATCCTGAGTGGACAACCTCTTTAACAAATACTACATCCAATATATATGGAGATTCAAGTCGTTTAGCTCACAGCTCCATATAGCATAAATATAGACCCCTGTACTAAAGTCTGTTGGCGTTATGATTTATCCAATCACTCTGATGAAGAGAGTACAGGCATGCATCTTTACCTCTTCTAGAATTATTAGGATTTCCAAACAGCCATCAGATGACATCGCATTTATGATTGAGCTCATGCTTGGGGGAACAATTTAGATGGGATCCAAACACAAACCAATACAAGTAACCTCCACATATTTTTGTATACCCTTTAACATTTGCTCACAGCTTTTTCTTTCCTACTGTAGTGCTCACGCATTAAAATACATGATTAATAGTTGAAAAATTACTAATTATGAGAATGGTCCCCTGTCAATAAGCTGATTGTAAGCTGCTACTGTGCTGGGACCTAGAAATAACATTTGCATTCAGTTGAAAAACCAGTGATCAATTTCTGTGCAGTGCCACCACAGGAGTCTGTCTGTCGATAGCCACACTCCACTTTGGTCAAAGAATTAGGATCCTGAAATCCTGGGACCCCCTCTATTAACTTAGAATTCCCTAATTTACTGTATCACATTGAGTTTTCTAATCTAGATAACCCATGTAAAGGCAGAATCTGTCTCATACTGGTTTTGACTATAACTATAACACTGACTTATTTTTATAAATATTATTAAAGGCGTTATCCTAATCCAGTGAGTAGCGAGTTTCCATGTGTTGAATTAGGTCATATGGATGTCATAGAGGAGGGACCTTTGCGCTCAGGACCGCCATGCTAAGGACTACAAAATATAGTTATACTATAATAATATAGTATAATAATGTATAGCAGAGAGGTTCTGAAAAAGTAGTTCCCAGCCTAACAGACTCAGTGCAATCCTAAAAAGAAGATACCCTCTATTAACTCCTCAATAAGGTATATGACAATGGGTTTTTCTAACTAGATATCCCATTAAATTGTCACTGAATTTAGCTTAGCTATATAAATAGTATAGATAGATCAGATAGATAGAAAGATAGAAATAGAATAGATAGATGGTATTGATAGATGGGTAGTAAGATTATATGGGAAGTCAACGTGCCCCTCCCTGGCTCCCACACCCGTCGGGCCCGACTGTCGCACCCGTGACCCCTCTGTCCTGGGTGTCCACCGGGAACGGTGCCGCCCTGGCCGTGGTGAGCGCCCGGGGGGCTGCTGCTGCGGCAGGTGACCATCCTAAACCTCGCTCCTGTGCGCGTACCCGCACCAGTTCCTCTGCCGTCGGGGCGTCGCGTGCCCTGTGTCTAAGGCGCGCGCGCTGCGTCGTTCCCATGTGGATTAAATGGCCAGCGTCCGTTAATTGGGCTAATTGCCTGGCGCTTACGCTACTTAAGGTACGACCCACTAATACTCCTTTAGCTAGGATCTTGTTGCCTCGTGCCTTCGCTAATACGTTCCCAATGTGTACCTCGCCCTTTCCAGGTACCAGACCTCGTTCAACGTTTCTTCTGACGTCCCGGAACGCGCTGCCGCCTGCCCCGACCTTCCTGCCTGTCCAGCGACCACGAACCTTTGCCGCCTGTCCTGACCTGCTTGCCTGCCCACGACTACGATTCATCGACTAACGTTACGATATGCACCACGCTGCACCTCGCTGCCACCCGAGGTGAGCAGAGCAAGTCACGTCAGGGGGGACGACCTGGTAAGCCTCAAGCCGCAGCAAGTACCATCCCGCTATGCGGCGGCCTCTGTAAAACTGGGGCTACTTAGATTCCCGTTCCCTGCGTGGCTTACTACCATCGCTTGGCTGTTTGTCCGGCGGCGGGCGGATCCCTACCCATACCCTTACAGTAGATCCAGCCATGGATCCCGCCAAGTTGCCTCTTGCCAGAGTCATCGCGGATCTTACGACATTGTTTGCCCATCAATCGCCAACAAATCGCACAACAAGTCTCATTGGCCAGCTCACCGCCATGATGCTTCACTTTCTTGCATCCCAGCACAGTCTCCTCCCCCCATCTGTTGTGGCTGCCGTCTACTTCTACAGCCCCCTTTGGCCACGTGTGACCCAAACTTCGGCACCCTCTACCCTCCAGCTATGCCGGTGAATCCCAAGCCTCGCCGTGGTTTTCGTTACTGCAGTGCTCAATGCACGTGTGGGGGGAAGCTATGCGGGATCCGTTTTCCCTCTGGCGAGGTCAAGGTGGCTTTGTTGTGAGTCGTACTTTCCGAGTAAGTGCCCTTGGCTGGCCAACAACCCCCCACTGGACATAGGCGACCCTGTGACTGCATAGCCAACATACGGCTCAGCGCCTAATCCACGCCAGCCCGGTTGGTCTCTTTTTTTTCTCGTTGTTTTGATTTTAAGATCCCACTTCGACCGGCCGAGTAAAAAATATAAAGCGGAAGCCTCACCCGTTTTCTTGTACCTAACTTACCGGCGAGGAAACCCTAGCTCAGCATACACGGCTCCCGAACGGACTGGTCCTCGGGCTCCCGTTGGATCTCCGCAGCCATACTCCAGTGCAAACCTATGTGCGCCCCCGCACTCGAGTGAAGAAATCTGGGTTGGGGGCATAGCTCTCTTCTGGCCGGTCATCACCGTATTCGAAAATCCAATCTCTCATCTCCGTCACCTACTGTGGCCACCCTGCTCCAAGACGTCAAGGACTTTGTTCGTTTCCTGCACCACATTTGCCCAAAACAAGGTCCTCGCCATAGGCCCGCTGGTCACTAGTCCCGCGTCCAGTTACAGAATCTCCATTGTGTCACACATAGGCATGGACTTATCACGACCTCCCGCCATCGAGTCGTAAAGCTCGTCATCTAGGTTTGTCACCACCCTTTTTATCTAAGATGTCCACTTGTGCCGCATCTGGTCTTCCTTCAGCTCCCCAATTGGCAGTACTACCATCTAACCCTCACAACTTTCGTTACGTGGCTTACCTTACACATCGAGTCTCCCAGACCGAGGCGTCCATTTAGTCCTCCAAATTCAGCGTGCTCTGTGATTCCCGGTTTGCAGATCAAGCTGGATTTATTCTTCCGCATATCATCCTCAACGAATGGACAGGTGAGAGGTAAACCAAATCTGGAGAGTATCTACGACACTTCGTGTCCGGACGACAGTGACAACTGGTCCGAGTTGCTTACCTATGGACAGAGTTTCTCTATAATCCTCGGGAGCCCGACGTCACGTCTACTGATCCGTTTCTCCGTTCCTGGTGGTCAATGGCCGTCACCCACGCTCCTCTATCCCTTCCCCTGGCTTCCTCTCACCGAGGTCCCCGCCGTGGGACAACAGTTCAGGATATTCAAACCATTTGCGAGAGACCCGACAAGCCCTACTCCAGGCTTCTGCCACGTATGAAGACCCGGCAGACAAGAAAAGATGAGACCTTACCCCTACTTTCCGCCCAGGGATAGGTTTGGCTCGTCGTCTAGGAAGCATACGCCCTCAGATTCCCCCAGTTACAAATTGGGGTCCGCGTTATCTGGGAGCCCTACAGAATACTGCTACAACTGAACCCTGTGTCCTATAAACCTGTCTGCCTCATCTTCCGGGTTCCGTAACTCCTTTCCATGTTTCCCACTCCCTGAAGCCCCCTCTGGTCCTGAACCTTGTTTTCTCCCAAATGAGGTCGCTGCTAATCACCGATGCTAGAATCCCCTAGAAGTCTTTGAATTTGAAGTGACATCCGGTACATGAAGAACGACAGGGTAAGCTGATTATTTCTTGTCGTGATTGGAGGGGTTATCGGCCCCGAAAGATGAGTCCATAGGAAAACCAGAAGTCCAAGTATCACGAGAATCATACCTTATCCGTAAATTTCCTTCAGCCGTAAAGAAAGAGGGGGAGACCTAAGGGGGTGGAGTGGGGTACTGTCACGGCCCCCTCCAGCATCCCTGGACTCCGCGGGCCCGCGGTCGCACACCTTGATACCCCCTATCCGGTGACCACACGGGTTCGGAGTGCCAGCCGCTGGCCGTCGGGACCGAGCCGGGGGCTGCTGCAGCGCAGACTCACCTAACCTCCACCTGTGCCGTCCGCCGTCCTTCTGCCGCCTGTGGCGCGCTGCCTTGTGTACTAATGCGCCGCGCCAAGTATCGATCTCTCGAGATTAAATGGGCCAGCGTCCCTTAATTGGTTTAAATTGCCTGGCGCTTCTCCAACTATAAGTGTACGTCCCACTAATACACCTTACAGGTTCTATGTGTAGCCTCGGTGCCTTAGCAAAAGCGTTCCCAATTAATCTCGCCTTTATTTCCGAGATACCAGAACCTCTGCTAACTTTCTTGTACTCCGAACCTCTGCCTGCCTGCCCCGACCGTTCCATTGCCTTCCGACCACTAACCTTTGCACGCCTGACGTGACCTGCTGCCTGCCCACGACTAACAAAGCTTCTCTCGGCACTATCGATATTCTGCACCACGCTGCACCTCGGCTGCCACCATGCAAGCAAGTCACGTCAGGTGGGATGCCCTGATAGCCCCAGAGCCGCAGCAATTCCATCCCTCTTTGGCGGCGGCTCTGTGAAAACCGGGGCTACTTAGAACCGTTCCCTGGCGTGGCTTAACTACCATTCGCTTGCGTGGTTCAGGCCGGAATCCACTCACCAACCTACCCTTACAGGGATGAGTGGGCAATGCCACCGAGGTTGCCAAGGTGGTAGAGGCCCCGTGACACACATCTAGGAAACCTCCTTGCAATCCATCCTGCCAATAGCCTTTACATACAGTATCTTCCATTTTACTACAAAACACTTGTGCATCTTTTACTTTACACTTGTCCTTGCAAAACTGAAAAAGAAGGGAATATTCCAATGTGTGTGTCGTTCTCAGAGATACTGACATTGACTTTTTGCCAAGGGGAACATGTCTGGCTGTAACAAAATGCATATTGTAATGATAACTATAGTGGAGTCTAGAATTATATTTCTGGCTTTTAAAACATCGATGGACGAAATCAATATTTTAATAAATGTATGGCGCTACATATTCAAGTTGGGCCACAATCAAAATTAACTTCAAAGTAAGTCAAAATCCCCCTAATTGAGACACTTTAATGGGTGCTTGTGGAAAACTTTTAAATTGGATTTTGCAGTTCATTAAACATGTAATAACATTTTTATTGCTCAAGGCTGCTTTATGAAACATATGCAACTATTTGCCAGTGGGTTGAGTTACTGATCATAACAATTATACCAAAGCATCTTAACTGGCTATGCTTCAGCACGTTAGGCGCAGAAGCAAATTATAATGTATCAGTAGTAAAGAATATTTTCATTTGAATAAATGATTAAGAGATTGTTGATGTCTTTAAGCTCCAAAGTTAATTGCAGATGAAAATTATTGAAATGGTGGTGAAACCGTAAAATATTCCTCGATGAGAAAAAAAAAAGGAAAATATAAAAAAAAAGTCAAAATATCATCAGGATAAAATTACAAATCAATCAAATATTTGAAGGCAGGAATGTACACATTGCTTTCCTGGTGTTATAATATCAAATGATACAATATTTCACCATACAATAGTCATTCCTGGGACATTTTATCTTGAGGCAACACTCACTACACAATGTCACAGACTCAGCTGATCATGAACATTTTACTTGTAAATCATCTATGTTAGTGAAGTGAGCACTGACTGTTATTGGTGTTCACGTAGCGCCTCTCACAGTACAGTGCGGTACTACAAGTCCTGTACTGCTCTTACAAGTACTATAAGTGAGGTTCAATGCAGTGGATTGGCAGGTCTAGTAAACGCCTCTCTACATTACAGTTTGGTAACGACTTGTCCTGTACTTGCTCTTTGCATGATTTGTAGGTGCAGACTGTTATTGGAGGTCTAGTAGCGCCACTCTACAGTACAGTGCGGTACTCATCCTGTACCAGCTCTTACTTAATTTAGACTCATCTGATCATAACATAATAACTTATAAAATCATCTATGTTAGTTCAGATGTAGCAAAGATGAATTCATACAATTGTTTCTTTTGTGCACTGTGATAACTTACTAACCTAAATTCCCCTTGAGGTCTCTGGAAAAACTTGTATAACATTGCAGTATTACACTTGTGCTACATTGTCAAATTGAGGTTCCCTTGGTCCAGTAGAGGAAGTTATTCTGAGCGTCCATCTATACAGAACATGTGCATGTCTACTTTTGAGCTTTTTAGTTATTGTGTTAACAAGACCTGATGTGCTACTTGTAAATCAGTGGTAAGAAAATAAACCTTTATGGCAAGTGGCTGGCTCCAGGGTCAGTTTAAAATGGGGTTTTCTTCTGCTGGACTCCTGAGCCCATTATTATGTTAGAACCCGGCCAATAAAGGACTCTTTGGTACTCTGGTGCCCCAGATTGACCCTAAATAATACAACTATTTCATTGTTTCTCATAATAAAAAGACTAAAGTCAATCATTTCCTTAATGAGTATTGCTACATGTAGTCAGAAATAGTAATTAATGGAATGTCAACTGCAATAATCGATGCCTAAGAACAAAGCTAAGAAGGATTTATCTCAATCACAGGTGGGTTTTCACGCATATAGCTATCACTTTGCTTAGAAATATCGCCTACCGAGTCACATTATGATAGACAAATTAATATTTAACTGAAAATGGACTGTAATAAAATGAGTCAGAATGATTTTATTTTTATGAGATTGTATAGGATAAGCAAATGATGGTGGCTTTCTCCAAGAAGTGGCACCACAATTGTCACTGAGCTATATCTGGTATTGCAATTAGCCTTAGTCAAGTAAAAATGATTGATGTTGTTACTGTTGTTGCACCAGATCACTGCTCAGTGCCATCTGTATGTTGGTAACAGGAAACCCTCCTTTCCAACACTAACTACAGATTTCTGTTACCACTAATGTTGTTGAATCAAATTTAATTTTGACTTGAATCCAAAATCTTCAATTTGGGTAGGTCCGAACTGATTTGTCTAATATCTACCAAAATATAATCGTAACCCTAATTTGAAGCTAAGGGTCATGGTTTTTCTTTAAATGGGGTTTGAACTGGTTAATTTACTGTCCATCGGCATGTCACATCTGGTCCAAGCCCACATTAAGATTAACAATGTGAAATTGAAAAGAAAGTGATGTTGAAGTGGCAATGCAATGGGAATGGTTCCACTGAGTTAACTCATTCAAACCCAGTAAAACAAAATCACATAAATTAAGGGCTAGGTTGACATGCAGGATAAGATCTACATGGGTTAGGGTATGTTTAGACAACTGATTTGGATGCTGATTATGGCACGGATTCAGCACTGAGTAAAACAGAAAATATGTGCCATTGTGCAGATGCTAATAATTTTTCTTGCCGCTAATTTTCAGCACTGAAAAAAAATTGACGGGTAAATTCTTGGGGCGGATTCCACATCTCACATTTTAGAACATGGGAAGCTGAAAAACTGCCTCTGAAAATTGGCATCAAATCCACTTTAAAAAAAAAAAAAAATTATGCGTGGATTCCATGCTGTTTCAGCATGGAAATTATCAGCACGGCACGTCAGTCATGAGAATGTAGCCTTAGTGTCAAAGTAAAAAATTCTGCTTCAAACCCAAATTTTTCAAACATTCGGTTGAAAATCTGCTGAATCGAACAGGGGCAGATTTGAAAGACATTAGTCTCTACTCTTTCTGTGGCTTTTTTCCTGTTGCTGTGGAGACCAGTGCCCAATGATGAGATCGGTCTGGAGGGTATATTTTTTGAAAATCCAAACTATGAAACAGACACGGACTGTCACATGATGAAGTATTGGGTGAAATGTGCATTGCGGTGGTCATTACCCTTTGTTGCCTTTACATGTTTTATATGCATAGGTTTTTATTACTTTTCATTATGTTGGCAGTTTTGAGCACCTTATGTGGGTTTATGTTATGCTTTAGTGCTCCTTATTAGGCACTTCAGGATAGTTCCATATACGTATGGGAACTATTATGTGCATTATGTACTTTTTATTTGTATTTTATCCATATTTTAATGTGAATTTAAAAAAATATGTTTTTTACTCTTATACAGTACTTTGTGTTTTTGTAAGTATATAATGACTGTAACTCGAGTAGCCTCCCCATCCAAGAATCACTCTTTATTTCATAAAATGATGCTTAGTTCCCCATAGATGATCTGCACCGATAATAGAGAATTAATGAACAAGGGCATGTTGAACGGTGGTTTACATTGTATAAGAAGACAGTCATCTCCTATCTCTAGTGTAACCAGCATAAATCCCAGTGGACACCTATGGAAGTGCAAGCTTTACCATATCCTATAAGACATGATGTGACTACAGGAGGGCACAGCTTGTTCATTTCTGCTCTAAGCAATTTGTATGTAGATATTATGAATTATTTCTACACCACAGTGCATTTCCCTAATAAGATTCATGGAAAATGTATCATGTAACTATATACCCACACAGCTTCGTTTAACTGCTAATTTCGAAATGAAAGGTATCTGTGTACATGCTGAAGAACTCTTCAGGGCATCCCAAAGCAACAAAGACATCTTTATAATGAGATTGTGCAGCTTAGTAGAGATGCAGATGTGTTTCTCCATGCATCTTGATGGTTATTTAGAAAATATAATAGAAAAAAAATTCTAGAAGGCTTCTCAGCAACACTCAGACTCCTCAGCATGTATACCTGGTTTATATGGAAAGTCATAGATATTAATCATTGAGCTCTCTGTATTCATGAACGAGATAGAAGAACATAACACACCATAGACTCCTTCAAGGAATAATAAAACATAAGTCGGAGTAAACAGTGAAAGCCATTAAGAGGTTATTGGCTGTTTATGACAAATATGAATACCCTCATATACAGTTACATTAAATTATATGTTGTACATTAATATATACTGCAAATAGATGACTATTGAGGATACATCTTCATTAACATTTTGGGTGGCATGTATGAAATTTGGCATGTTAACGCCAAATTTCATGCGCATTATGCTGGTATAGATTACACCTGATTTATGAACCCACTCTACAGCGGGTCATAAATCAGGCGCATTCTAGCTCTAGTATGACATTCCTGGCTCAGGTATACCACTTTGAAAGTGGTTTACCTGTTCCAGCAGTAATGCGCCTAGAAATGCCGTAGCAAAGCTATAAATATGTAGCATCACTAAGGTTCTACCGCATCCCACCTCCCGCATGCCCCTCGAGATCGGGATGCATTACAAAGTCCCGCGGCTGCTATGAAATGTGCCTGATAATGGCATTCCGGAGATTTAAACATGTAGTGAATGGGGTGGTGCCTGATATTGTCTGAAAAGATGCCAGATATCTGGCACAGCCACGTTCACAAATGCTACCCTTTGTGTTTGTTTAATATCTGTGCTATGTACATGGTGTTAGAAAGTATAGCTTATAAAAATAGAAATGTATTATATCTAATTTTTCTCGCTGTGCCGATTGGCATGAAAAATCTAGATAATGGAAAAGTATTGTTTCTTCGGTAATAGTTGTCTTTGCATGTATACAGTTTTACCTTCTAACTATATTCATTGATACTAATCATAAAAAGGCTTTCTTCATCACTTCATACCCTTTAATATGGGAACTACAGGTTTGGATCCCAAATTCCTAACAAAAAGTTTTCTTTTTTTGAGGGCAACGTAGCCTTACATGATGGTCTGTTTGACAGATGGATAGGTGAATGAAGCAAACTGTGAATTGCCCACTCCCTAGGCTAGGTCTATGTATATGGTGTATGTTTAGCGTGCGAGTCTGGAAATGTATCCATGAGGTTAAATGGCCCAACATGGCTCATATGGCCAGTATACATCTATATGCTGAAAAAAATTATCGAATCGTGTAGAGGCCTACACTACTCTATACAACAGCATTTAGAAAAAAAAAAAAACATATATAGATGTAGCAAAACTACACATAACAGATGACCCAACATGTTATCATGGCACAGTACATTATCTAAATTTTTTTTAATGCTTTTCAATGATTATTGTTAATAGATATGAGCAGATAACACAGAAATCCAGAAAATCATGGTCAAGATGAACTTTGCTACATTCGTACATTAAGGGTGACATGTATGAATGGGGAGGTGCCAGACATCTGGCATCTTTTCAGCCCGATATCAGACGCAGCCCCATTCATACATTTTCAAATCTCCCGGGAGGAGGGGCGAAGTAGAACCATAGCGAAGCTACATATTTATATGTCACCGAGCACTGGAATGCGCCTGATTTATGTCCCGCTGTAGAACAGGTTCATAAATCAGGCGCATTCTATGCCTTTTTTATTCGCATGAAATTTGAGGTCTCCATGCCAAATTTCATATGTCGCCCTAATTGCATATTCTTTTTCTCACAATGGGACCCTTTAATTGACAGATGCCACGTCAGAATACGTCAGAGGCATCTGCTCAGTCTATTTGGCCTGATATGTAATAATCAGAAGTCAGAAATGTGGGGTGTGCCTAGCCTAATTTTTCCATGAGCTAAGAATATTGTTGCATTATGGCTCTCATCACTTCACACTTTTAATTCCTTTTGCGGTATCCGTCTATTTTTTTTTTTTTATATTGTAACAGATGCCAGGAATGGAGACAAAAAACATGATGTGAATGGGACATATGTCTGAAGTAAACTATACATATTGAGGTGTGGCTGATGAGATGGTGGATGAGATTTTCATGTCATACAGCTGCCAATTAAAGCTGGCATGAATAAGGTGTATCTGATTATGTGTATGCAATGTCCCATCACAGGCCTTTATGTGGGGGAAACAGGGCAGAGACTCAGCAAGTGCATGAACTCACACAGATTCACTATTAGTAACAGCAGAACTGATCTTCCAGTGGCACAACACTTCTCCAAAGATGACCATTTCATTGAAGATTTGAAGATTATGGTTTTAATGGGACACTTTAAGACGCAGAAGGAGAGAAAGGAGTGGGAATTTAAATTAATGCAAAAATTTCAGACTCTTCAAAATGGGCTAAATATTCATGCCAGCTTTATGTCAATCTATGTGTGAACTGTGATGGCCACAAATTACACCTGATGGCTACGAGATAAGATGCAGAATTACTGACCCCTCCGTCACGACTCACAAGTTTCCAGATAGTTGATGTCTTGACCTGTTGTAAATGACTTCTCTGCTTATATTGCATTTTGTTATTTTTAAGAATTCTAAGTTCCTTTGAAGGTCCATGTCTTTTGTGTATAAAAAGTCTGTAAATATTTAGTTTCTTGTATAACACCATGTCTGAAGAAGGGAGCTAGTACTCTCGAAAGCTCACCATCAAATATACTCAGTTAGCCTGAAAAAGGTATCCCCTGATTTCTTCACTCTTCTACTACTTTCTATGGCTAACACGGTACAACATTATACTAGCTGCCAATTAGGCAGGGGAGCTAGCGTAAGGGGACAAGCCCATACATTGTGGCCATTAATGGATGGCAATGAAACAGGTGGGCTTTCCAACAAAGTGGTTGTTGCTCGGCTGAGTTGTGTATCACAAGCATTGTGGCAAGTAAGATTAGCAGCTGCTGGGTCATCAATGGGAAATATAATGCCGAAAGAGACACTGCACTGACTAGGAAGGGGTTGAGAGAACTTGCTGGAATGCTGGGTTATGGACAAGAGGGAGTGCCATGTAATTTCCATCTTGAAGATTATTCTGAAGCAAATGGCCTCTGCATTGGAAAGAGGTACGACAAAAAGGGGAGTGAGAGTGACGTGTATTTGAGAGCTTACTTCAATGTTAAGAGACAGTAGCCTAAAAGTGTCAATGATAAAGACCAGGAGGCCTTGAGTGAAAGAAGCTCTAGAATGTAGAGCCTAAAAAGTGTGTTAGAGTAAAACTACAATGCAACCACCAGAATACAACCCTATAACAAAGACTTGTGCCTCCTTGTGAGAACCGCTCCTCTTACTGAACTCTGTTTTTCATGATACTAGGATATAACAGCAACTACTTGCTTCTCAGACCTCTAGGGCCCCCACCTTCCACCTTACTAAACTCCACATTTGCAATAACAACTTTAAAGTGAAATTACAAAAAGTGAAAATGCACATATTCTCTATAAATAGATTTATGGTGGGCCCAAGGAGCTTCAGTCTGATACTTGATTTAAATCGCACTGCTTCCTTTAACATAAAGGGAATTTTGGGGGGCCCTAAGGGGTTGAGAACAAGTATTTGCTGTTATATTAGTATCATGAAAGAAAAGTTCAGTAAGAGGAGGGGTTCTAAACAATTAAATGAAAGTTTTCAGGCAAGGGGTTTTCCCAAAAAAATTTTTTTTGAGGAAGGCGTTTAACAGGGCTTTTGACCATGACAGAGGACATTTATTAATCAGAAAAAAGAAGAAAAAACGGGTCCCTTTGACGATGAGCCAATGAAATAAAAGGGCAAATACTTAAAACATTGGCACATTCTAAGGCAATCCAGTTTTTCTCTGAGGTGATTTAAATACCCTAGTGTCATTATAGAAGGGAAAAAAATTTAGGGATGAATTTGTACAAAGTCATTTGGGGAGATGGCAAAAAAACGGTTACGTCTCCGTGGTAGGTATATCCCGTGGAAAAATGTTCATTTGTCCATTCAAATAAAACTAAAGAATTTGTTAACCAATGATAAGAGAAATTTGGAAAAAGAAATTCATTAATTGTAAAACCAGGGGGGGTGATTTATGGGGCTATGTGTACTTGCCCCAAAAACTATGGGGAAAAAAACATGCGGGAAAAGTTTCGTTGTTGGATCTCGAAACATCTGAGACTATTAAAAGAGGGGGTGATACCCCCGTACGAGAACATTTTTGGAAGTACATAATGGTGAAATAAGGTGCTTAGATTTGGGGCACTGTGGAAAAAGCAGGGGAAAAAAGGGGCACCTGGATGTATTTTTTGTTGAGGAAGGGGCAAGATGGTTACAGACTTAATCATTGAAACCTAAAGGCCTAAAAAAAGGGCTTTTTCATTTAGATTTATTTAATCTTGGTTCCCCTATATAAAAATTTTTTGAAGAAATATGATTTTTGTGATTAATTACGGTCAGTGGATATAGCACAGTTGAATACATGACTTGGAAGATTCAGAGTTCACAAATTTTTTTTCCTCTCTCCCATCTCCCTCCGGCCCCCCCCACCGAAATAACCCCCCCCCCGCCCATACTTTGGCCCTCTTTTCCCCTGGTTTCTGAAATATGATAGGAAATTGATCACTTAAACCCAAAAATTTTTAATTTTAACAAATCGGGATGTATGTATTTGCTTTTGTGCATGGGGGGTTTTTGGTTGGCAGCTAAATTGTATGGTATGTGCACTCGCATTGTTGTGGCGAATGCAGCCGGGGAGGGAAATACCTATTCATGTATATATTCCATCATGTTAGATTTATTGTTTTTTTTGCTCGCTGCGTTGATCAGTTAACGAGACAAAGATACAAAAGCGTTTGAAGAACTAATATTTTTGCATGCTCCCATTTTTTGCATCTTCTACTGTACGTAATGAATTAGGTGGCTAGCCCTGAGCCGGAGGGGGAGAATCTTCAATGGGGGGAATTTTTAGGTCAAAATGGGGAGGGTGGGAGGTCAACCCTAACCTGCAGCTTTATTAAAATAATATAATATTTCATTAAAAGGAAGTGGTTTATGGAAATGTTGAACAATAGTAACACACAATGAAACATGTATTTAATAGGGCTTGCAGCTTTTTTAAAATTAATATTATTTAATATAAGGGGAATTTCTTTATGGGAAGATAAATGCAAAGGGGGTCTGTTCAGTGGAATTACATCCACCGGCCCCTTTATTAGTTACAAAAAGCAGTAACGGGTTGGACCCCCTTTTCCTTCAGAACTGCCTAATTTTTCGTGGGACAAAACCACAAGGGTTGCAAAAGATGCCAATTGGGACCAAGGGGCCCAAAAAGTGGCCCAAAAAAATATTCCCCACCCATGACACCACCCCCACCAGCCTGAACCGTTGATACAAGGCAGGATGGATCCCTGCTTTTTTGTTGTTTTACGCCAAATTCTGACCCACCATCCCCAAAATTTTTGCAGCAAAATCGGATCAAACAACCAGGGAAAGTTTTTTTTTAAACTTCTACTGCCCCTTTCATGGCTTGGGGGAAATTGGGGGCCTCTTTCCTGTTCTTAGCGAAAGAGTGGGCCCCGGGGTGGTCTTCTGCTGCTGTACCCATCTGCCTCAAAGTCGCCGATGTCGTTCAGAGATTCTCTTCGCCTACCTTGGGTTGTAACGGGTGGGGTTTGAAATCACTGTTCCTTTCTTCAGCTCGAACCTCTGCCCATTTCCTTTGACCTCTGGCACAACAAGGCATTTTTCCCCCCACAGGGCTGCCCTCATGGGTGTTTTTTTTTTTTTCGGACCATTTTCTTAAACCCAGAGATGGTTTGCGTGAAAATCCCAGGGGATCACATTTCTGAAATACTCAGACCAAATCCTTCTGGCCCAAAACCATGCCACGTTCAAAACACCCAAATCACCTTTTTCCCATACTGATCCCCGGGTTTTAAACCCGGGGATTTCTTGACCATTCTAATGCCCAAAGGGGCTGGTTTTCCGCCATGTGATTGCTGATTAGAAAAAAGTGAACGGCATTTAATAGGTTTCCTAATAAAGTGGGGCCGGGAGTGTAATCCCCAATGAATTCATATTAACGGGGGGAGGGGGCTATGGAGTTGAAAAGCTGGGTTTGTGCTTGGAATGTAACCCTATTTTGCTTTGTCCGTTTTTGGGGGGGGCACCAGTTGCAATAATATGAGAGAAATAAACAGAACTCATCACAGTCAGGCTGGGGTGTCTGCTGGTGCAGGGTTGGCACGGGCATACGGAAGCCTGTTAGGAGATGGCAATTTCCCTGAGGATTACTGTTCATGGGAGCAGGTGGCACCCTGTGGGGGAAAATTTATGAGTTGGTGCAGGGAGAGCAAAGGGGGAGTGGGTTTTTGTGGATTTTGATGGCAAAATTTGGGACACCTGAAATGGGGGGTTTCCCAACATGTTTATAAAAGGAAGTGAGCTAAACCCACAGGAGGGACCTCTAACCTTGATAACCCAGGTTAGTGGCGAAACATGTCGGGCAGGTCAATATGTGTTTTAAATTGGTTTTTCTCCCCTCTGTCTAAATTTCCCCTGCTACAGACGGGCCCCACAAAGGGGGCCTTATTTTGTTTTGTGTCCATGAGATTAGGAGACTGCCCAGGAGTATTCTTCTTTTTTATCCCTTACTGGACTAGACTTTGCTATAGATATAAGGCCCCCTTTTAATGGGGGTCTCCCCAGATTTGATAATAAAAAGGAGTTTTTCCTTCTTCAGAAGCAAAAAGGGTTAAATGACAAGGTTAAAATCAGGTTTTTTTTAAAAAAATGTGTATAGAGGTTAAAAGTTTTAAAAATAATAAAAGTTACGTTTTAGTGTTTTAAGATAGAGAACGTAGATTTTAAGTTTGCCTACAGCAAAATGTAAAAATTTTGCACAAGGGGCAAAGTCTTTGATATAGGGTTGTATTCTGGTGGTTGCATTGTAGTTTTACTCTAACACACTTTTTAGGTTCTAGATTCTAGAGCTTCTTTCACTCATGGCCTCTCGGTCTTTATCATTGACAAGTTGTTATTGCAAATGTGGAGTTTAGTAGAGAAAATTGTGGCTAAAGTCAGCTCCAAAGGTTTTCTGATAGACCTCTGGGGTCCTAACATATTAGGGGTACCTTATTGTGTTACAACTCTGGGGCACCAAAGAATTCAACCCTGTTCAACTCCCTCCAGTATTCGTACCTGCACTCTTAGCCATCTAGTTGAATTAATTCACTTGAGTAGAGCTGCAATTCACTAAATAGCAGGTGGCCTTTTGTTGCTCTTCAGGGAAAGATTGTGAAGGGGTAGCAACAGTGAGTCAATGCTGCAGCCCCATCATTTTCAGCTTCGGTGGGAGTACCAGAAGTCAGAAAATGGATCATAAAATGTTGCTAGCACATATGCTAGCACTATGCCAGTGGTCTGCAAAGTGCGGCGCTCCAGCTGTTGGGAAACTACAACTCCCATCATGCATTTATATAATCTATATCAGTGGGTATGATGGGAGTTGTAGTTTCCCAACAGCTGGAGAGCTGCACTTTGCAGACCACTGCTCTATGCCATTGCTTTATATAATAAGAATACCCCTTTAAAGAAGTTTGCTCAACATGAAATTCCACAGAGTCACTGATAGCTTCAGACTCATACTTCATGGTAAGACTGTGGGTGATTCTATAGCAGAGTTTGACATATCAGCTCTGCTATTTGAAGCTGAGCCTGTTGCAGTGAAAAGACTACAGCATATGTAAAATCTATAGTACACAAGACTACAGAGCTCTAAGGTGGGAAAATGTGTCCTTATCTTAACCAAACAAATCTCTGTTACTAGAGATTACACACAGCAGCGAGTGACTCCCTATGGATGGACAGCTATTTCTAGCAATCAGATAAGAGAAGACAGAGAGATGGTCAATAACCAAGGGAAACTTGTGTGCATGCAGAAGAAACAAAATCTCTCTTACGGTTTCTCTTGAAAAAAACACATATAAACAGCAATGTATTAAGTAATAAGAAAACCCCTTTAAACCAGATACCGAATATTAATATAATTAGACATGATATATAGTGATTAGATATGGGCGAATTTCTCAAAAATTCGGTTTCGAATTACTTTGGCACGAATCCGTTAAAAAAACAGCTATTTCCAAGCTGCACAGAACCTGCAGTGGTGCTGAAAGAACGTTGTGCCCCATGCCTTAAATTTATGCAGAGGGAGCTCAGTTTGGTCTTCATCCATTGTTGTGTTTTAGTATGACACGCAGATGACTGCCGCCGCTCTTAGAATCGCTTAAACTATAAAATTCCCTGGGCACTTAAGATGGCAAAACTGCCCAAAAAAAACTGAAGCGGGAGGGTTGCCTGATAAAGTCATGTCAGCGAAAGCTGGAAAAAAAAAAGATGAGAGCTCAGGTGGCAACATTAGTGACAGAGTGTGGAGGTGACGGCAGCAGCCACAGCAGCATGAGGTCAGAGAGTGGCACAATGACATTCTGGAGGTGACAAAACAATAGTAGGCCACAGAGTGGCACAAAGACACAGTGTGGAGGTCAAAACAGCAGCAGCATGAGGTCAGGCAGTGGCACAATGACATTCTGGAGGTGGCTAAAACAGGAGTAGGCCACAGAGTGGCACAATGACACAGTGTGGAGGTCACGACAGCAGCCACAGCAGCAGCATGAGGTCAGGCAGTGGCACAATCACATTCTGGAGGTGGCAAAACAGTAGTAGGCCACAGAGTGGCACAATGACACAGTGTGGAGGGCACGGCAGCAGCAGCATGAGGTCAGACAGTGGCACAATGACATTCTGGAGGTGGCAAAAACAGGAGTAGGCCACAGAGTGGCACAATGACACAGTGTGGAGGGCACGGCAGCAGCAGCATAAGGTCAGACAGTGGCACAATGACATTCTGGAGGGGGCTAAAAAAGGAGTAGGCTACAGAGTGGCACAATGACAGAGAGTGGAGGTCATGGTAGCAGCAGCATGAGGTCAGGCAGTGGCACAATGACACTCTGGAGGTGGCTAAAACAGGAGTAGGCCACAGAATAGCACAATGACACAGTGTGGAGGTTACGGCAGCAGCAGCATGAGGTCAGACAGTGGCACAATGACATTCTGGAGGTGGCTAAAAACAGGAGTAGGCCGCAGAGTGGCACAATGACACAGTGTGGAGGTCACGACAGCAGCAGCATGGGGTCAGGCAGTGGCACAATGACACAGTGTGTAGGGTGACCGCAGCAGCAACAACAGCGGGCAGCAGCATCATGAGGTCAGAGAGTGGCACAATGACACGTGTGGATTCACGGCACCAGCAACAGCACAGCAGGCATGAGGTCATAGAGTGGCACAATGACAGACTATTGAGGTGGGTGGCAATACCAGTCCCTGGTAAAGATGGTGGAGGCAGATGGAGTAACGGGTCAGCAGATGTGTGGCATCAGGCGAATGGCGGCATCAGAATAGTGGCTGAGGCAGGTAGTTTGAACACCAGACTGACGCCTAAGGCATTGGTGTGTGGAAATCCTGGCGATCCACGCCTGATTCAAACTTGACAAAGGTCATCGTTCCACATTTTCCGTGGACAAGCGGGTTCTCCTTGGGGTAACGATGGTTTCCCCGCCGCATGATCACCCGCTCTGATGCCACACTACTGGCCGGGCAGGACAGCCTTCTCCACTGCAAACTCGCACTTTTGCGGCCACACATCCAGTTTGGCTGCCCAGTAGTTAAGCGGATCTTCTAACTGGCGGGCAGAGTGCTGTCCATGTAGGCCACCACCTGTTGGTTCAGGGACTGCTCCAGGTCCTGCTGCTGCAGCTGCTGGTGACTGCCCACCTCACTAGGCGGGAGAGGAAGCAGCTCATCAGTGACTCCAGACTTAGGTTGCTGCTGATGGAGCTGGTACTGCTCCTACCCCCAAAACTTCCCCCAGAAGCTGCGGCAGTAGTACGAGAGCGCTGCGAAACCCCCGGTCAGACCTGTCAGAGGAGGGACGATGCCGCACATAGGCAGCAGCCACCGGACTATTGAGGATTTCCCTATAGTATCTGAGTTTGTCCTCCCTCTCCATAGCTGGGAAAAAGGCTCCCATTTTGGACTGGTAGCCAGGGTTCAATAGGGTGGAGAGCCAGAAGTCATCCCTCTGCCGGATGGTGACTATTCGGCTGTCACTAGCCAGGCAAATCAGCATGCTGCGGGCCATCTGCACAAGTGACTCCGTGGGGCTCCCTGCCTCCATCTCCACTGTATACTGCCATGGTGCTTGCGGGTCATCTGCCTCGTCTTCCTCATCTCCATCTACCTCCTCCAGCTGCTCCTGTTCCTCCTCTCTTGTCACCTGGGTAGAAAATCCACTAATTTCACTAGACAATGCTTCTGCTCTAATGTCCTCCTCCACCTCCATTTCGGTCCCCATCGGACTCATGTGGCCGCGAGATGTAGTCGCCACATCTCCAGTCCTCTGCCCAGACAGATTATTCAGCATCTATTGCAGGACATGAAGCAGTGGACTGATGTTATTCATCCCGTAGTCCTGGCAACTGACAAATAACGTTGCCTCCTCGAATGGCCTCAACAAACGGCAGGTGTCACACATGAGCTGCCACTGGCTGACATCAAAATAACACAGGGGAGTACTCCTGTCCGCCTGGATCATCAAAAAATCGTTAATGGCCTTTCTCTGTTCATACAGTCCCGGTCCAACATGTGCAGGCGGGAAATTTCCCAACGGGTGGAAACATCGCATATCAGAGCGTGTTGGGGGAGGTTTTTCTGCCGTTGCAACTCGAGGAGGGTGTTCCTGGCTTTTTACGAATGGATAAAGTGCATGCAAGGTTTCCTGCCATTTTCAGAATCTTCTTGAAGATCTGTGGAAGACTTCAGGAACCTTTTCACAACCAATTGAACACATGTGCCATGCAGGGCGCCAGGACCCACCCTTCCTCGGTGCAGCAGGACACCATGTTTCCTCCCATTGTCCGTTTACCCATGGTTCCTATTTGCAGTTGGCGCGGAGAAAGAAACACATAGATTTTTTTGCTGCATGACGCGGAGCAGTTCCTCCCTTTGTGTGACTTCGTTCGCCGAGGCAAGCCAGGTGTAGAACTGCGTGACACCGCTGTGCCCTACACATGTGGTATGATGGAGCAGTACTTGTAAAGGGTGAGATGGTGGTGGGGTGGAGTGGAGGAGGCGGACATTGGCGCCCGGAGCCGCAGTTTGACAACGTGGAGGAAAAGCAGCGTCCCTGTCCAAGTTGTTGGTGTGTCTGGGCAGGAAGCACATTCACCCAGTGGGCCGTAAAGGACATGCACTGGCCCTGACCTAGTTACAGCTCAAAATGTCCGCGCTTGCCGTGCACCTTGGAACAAACCCATTTAAGCTCAAGGACTGGCCCGCTTTCTGTTCTAAAATATTATGAAGTGCTGGTACTGCCTTTTTGGGAAAAAAAATTACGACTTGGAACTCTCCATCTCGCTCGGCACAAGCCATTAGTTCTCTGAATGGTGCAGATCCCACCATTTGGAAAGGAGGGACTGCAGTACCAACAACTTGGACAGGAGCACGGTCAGCTGCTGTACCTTAGGATAGTTGGACGCATACTGTTGTCTCTTTGCAATCGAGGAGGAGGAGCATCTGGACTGGGAGATGATGTCAAAGAGAAACAGCTCCCTTCTGCAGAGGTGGTGGAGCTTTGACTGGCTGCAATGGCATGCGTGTCACTGGCTGCCGCTGCTGCGGCGGCAGATGGACCCACCACATCTGAGCCCCGTTTCTCCCAGGCCACCGGATAGTGACGCTGCATGTGTTGACGCAGGGCCGTGGTGCAAATGTTAGCTCCCTGGCCAACGCTTCACTTTTTGCCCAAAAGATTCTACATATACCCATATTCGGCTCCTCCGGTGCTTAGCAAAGAACTGCCACACCGCCGAGTAGCTTATTTTACCGCCAACGCTTTGCACTGATGACTACTGCCGCCGCTGCCTCGCTGAGCCCCTGTGCCGCTACTTTCTTGGAAACCCGCGAAGTGGGTTTTTCTACCCCGTGGGCCGCTTGGCTCCCGACCTCACACTGCTGCTGCCCTGCTGACTAACGGCCACACAACCCACTTGCTGGCTGCGCCGCTGCCTGACGCGCCCAAACTGACGCCCTCTTCTCCTGACGATGATGAAGCCCTTGCTTCCCCCAGCTCCCAAGTGCGGTCGGCTACATCATCATCAATTTGTGTTTCATCGTCACTGCTGTCCTCATCACCGGTCTGAATGTAAAAGCACAAACAGGCTTAATTAACCTTCGGATATGAATTATGCTACAGAATTTCTTCTGTGGCGATGAAAAAGAAAGTTTCTTTTACTGAGTACAACTGCAGAAAAATACTTAGTTAACCCTTGGATGTACATTGCGCAAAAGAATTGAGCAGCCACAAACTACTAGCTTTGTAGCGTGTTACAATGGCGTATTTTTTACGCTACACAACAAGAGAAAAAATTTTAATTAACTTTCGTTTGTGAATTATGCTACAGGAAAATTGTACTTTTTTGGCAGTGAAAAAGATGGTTTCTTGGAGTCACCACAGCAGAAAAAACAACGCTTAATTAACCCCTGGATGTAGATTGAGAAAAAGAATTGAGCAGCCACAAACTACTAGCTTTGTAGCGTGTTACAATGGCGTATTTTTTATGCTACACAACAAGAGAAAAAATTGTAATTAACCTTCGCTTGTGAATTATGCTACAGGAAAATTGTATTTTTTGGCGGTGAAAAAGACGGTTTCTTGGAGTCACCACAGCAGCAAAACATTAACCCCTGGATGTAAATTGCGCAAAAGAATTGAGCAGCTAAAAATGAAGTGGTATTTGTATTGTAAAAACGCTGTTTCTTTAAATGAATACAACAGGAACAGGCTTAGATCACCCTTGGATATTCAATGTGCTGTGAGCAGATAGCATTAAAATGTATATTGCAGCGCATGGGCGCACACTGGACTTCATAAACCAATACCCAAAAAATCAGAAATAGAACATTAAGAGAAGCAGTCTCTGAGACAAGCTGAGACACCCCACAAAAATCGCTATATAAAAATCAATTCTTCAGTAAGAGCTATCAGCCGCGCAGCACCTTTCCTAATCAGTACAGTGAGAGGAGTGTGAGCTCCCAGCGTCGCGCCAGGACTTATATAGTGCGGTGATGTCACATAATCCCGCCGGTCTCTGATTGGCTTCATCTCTGCACATGTCATGAGGCTATGCCCTTCTTCCTCCAGAGTTCTTTGCCCCATGTAACGCCATGGCTCGCAGCCATTTTATCAATGAAAAGCACACTTCGTTCCCCCGAAGTACCCAAACTTCGAAATTCGTTCAGAACCGAAGTTTTCCTGAAAATCTAAACGAATTCCACTTCGTTAGAATCGATTCACCCATCTCTAATAGTGATAGTGACTTAGCAGAGAATAAAAAAGAAACTTTGTCTCTTGACCCTTACACTATTGTCCGCTCTCTTCTATTTTTATATGTGATGTAAAAGGCAGGAAGGAATAAATAACTGTTGCTTCCCGAAAACTTTTGCTGATGCAGAAGTATAGTGGCATCGCCGCTATTCATATATTTTATGTGATTATGCTTTCCATTGTCTTTGCAGTATATCACAGCCTTTAATTTTAGTGTTGCTAGTGGCTTGACACGTCATATAGAAAACCATTTATTTCTTACTTTCTCAAAAGCATTAACTTTCTCATTGCCTGACAGTCTAACAAATGGTACAAAGTCGCTGTTATTCATTTTACAATCTTTGAGATATTCTTCTGTGTATTTTTCTTTTAATGGGGAGATTTAAAAGCAGCATTTTATCATCACTCCCGACATAGGCACAAAATATGACAGCTACAATTGCTATTTAAATAAAGCATCCAGATACAAAATAAGTTTACAACATAAAGTGCTTCACATCCTGGGGGGGGACCTTGGAAAAGTTGAATGGGACTTTTTAGTCTGCTGCAAATTGAATACATTATTTTTGCATCATTGTCACCTAAACTTTCACTGCACAAACTAGAATTTTTACTAAAAATATAGACCAGCATGGTCAAACTATTTAGCAGGTAATCAACAATATGCCAAAAATAATCATAGTCGCCTTACTATCACTACTACTTCTATCACCTAACCCCTACTAATTCTGATGGTAATAATGCTTATTAGCCTATTTTTTATCAACATTTTTTATTAATTACTACTTAGGTGTTTTAAGCTGATCGGGTTTTTTTTTTGACAGTTCATCTGATTTTTTAATGCATTTCTGTTTCTAGTAATCCCCACTATGTTTGTTACCTTAAAGGGGTTTTGCCAATTGGAAAAAACATTTCATGAGTCCAGCCTTTAGTTAGTTACAAGCTGACCTTACTATATTTAGGGAGATGTCCAAGCTTACACAGTTCACTCTCATTCATGTCTTAAACCA
>JAODAL010018542.1:0-74472 GCA_025379985.1 Phyllomedusa bahiana
GCAAAAAACCACCCAATCAAAAGGAGCAAACAATGTCCCCATTAAAAGCTATGGGGGGGAGTTTTTGGACCAATCAAAATAGGAGCGACAGGGGGGCCCATTCAAATCCTGTGGGGGAAAAAATGGACCAATCATATTAAAAGGGCGGGACAGTTCAAAATACATTAAAAAGGCAAAACAAACGGGATTTTTTGGAAGCAGGGGGGGTCGTCCAAGCTTACCCAATCAGAGCGCGAGTGCTTTCTCTTGAGTTTTTGGGGGTTTCGAAAATTTAAAAAGGGGGGCCCGAAATTTTGGGGACCAATGGGAAGCGAGCGCCCGCTCCTTTTGGGTTTTCAAATGAAATTTGGGGTAAAAAACTGTACATGGCTAAAATTTAAAATTTTATAACACTACAAAGTTGTGCGATGTGTTTTATAAAAGGAATACTAATATGTCAAACGAAAAAAAAATTTTGAAATCCAGAAAATCATGCTTTTTTTTCTTTATTTTCGATGAAACCCCAACTATTGACCCTTTGGGTTTAACAAAATAAAGAAATAAACATGATTTTAGGGTTCTTTTTTTTTTTCATTACCCAACATTTAGTTTCGTTGAAAAAACACATCGCCCCCAACCCTTCTTTTGTGTTATAATATAAAAAATATTTATAAATATATTTTATATATATAAATATATATTATTATATATATATATAAAGAGTTAAAAAAAATTTTAAAATAAAAAAAAATTTAAAAAAGTTCAAATCACCCGGGCTTTTGTCATTTTACAAAAAAACTAAAAAATGAAAAAAAAATTAAACATGTTCGGAAAGTGGGCCCTTTAAAGTTCAAATTTTTTAAAAATTTTAACATCACTTACCCTGTGGGTAAAAACTTTTACAGGGTAAAAATTTTCCCAATGCCGAATTTTTGTTTTTTTGGTAAATTTTATTTTCCCAAAAAATGTAATAAAAAAGTGTCAAAAATTTTCATGTATCCCAAAACGGAAACCCAAATAAAAAGTAAAATTTTCACCCACAAAAAATACTTCCCCCTCAGGATAATAGGGGGGAAAAACAAAAAAAGTTTTTGGGGACTAGAATAGGGCGCTGCCCCGAAAAATTTTAAAAATAGAAGTATAAAAAAATTTTAAATTTTATAATATAAAAAATTTTAAATTTTTTTTTAAAAGTACAAAAAAAACAAAAACATTTGGAATCACTGGAATTGTCCCAAACCCCCCGAAGAAATAGGATAACACATCGCTTAAATTATAAAAGGTAAGCATAAAAAACAACCCCTAAAAAATAGGGTAAAATTTCATTTTTTTTCACATTTTCACCCCACTTAGAATTATTTTGGGTTTCTTAGCCTTATATGGAAATGGTTTATGGAACCATTACAAAGTACTTTTTTGTCCTGAAAAAAAATATAAAATTAGGTCTTTTTATATGGAAAAAATTTAAAAGTTATGACTTTTTTGGTAGGGGGGGGAAACTTTATAAACAAATATAAAAGTAAAAAAAAAAGCTTTTATTTAAACAAATTTGGGCCCAGGGACATCAAGCTTTTGTTGGTGTCGTCATTTAAGGGTTGGCACTGTTTATGTGATACGGTTTAAAAAATTTAAAAGGGGGTTTTGTCCACCTCAACCAAAATTCAATAAGCAACTCCGGGGGCCCAAAAAAATAAAAAAAATTTTTACCCCACCTTCTTCCAATCCCCATTCCCAAAGTGGGGCTCTCCAGTTTTTCTGTATTCATTTTTTTTAAAAATTAAAAAAAAAAAGGCAAATTCACCGGGGAAAAGCCAATCATGGCCACAAAAATTTTTTTAAACATTTTTTTCGAAATTTACGCTGTGAACCCGGTAAATGTAACCCCATAGGAAATGTGACTTCTGCACCCAAAATCAGTTTTTTCCAGTAAAGTCGCCTTCAGAAGTTCAAGAATTTAAAACGAAAACTGGAGAGATGAAAAGCGGGAACTTGGGGGGAAGGTAAATATAATTTTTTTTTTTAAAATTTTTTAATTTTATGGGGTTTGAAAACCCCCCCTTAAAAAAGTTTTTACCTTAAATTTATTCATTTGGCAAACATAAAAAATTTCCCTTTGAATTATAGGTTTGGGCTTTTCCCTTGAAGGGTGTCTTTGTAAGACCCTCTTTTCCGTCTATGTCAGATGTTCCATTTAAGCCCCCAGCCCCATATTTAAAGTAAACCCCTGTCCCCCCATGGGATTTTGCCCCTTGTTAAAGGGGCAGCACAGGCTTTGACAGCCCTGCTTTTTTTTCAGCGATTTTTCCCCTTATTCAAAGGGAAGGGTTTTGAAAATTTTGCTGTCGTTTTAAAGTTTTAAAATGCTCAAATCTTATTCATGAGCAAGTGTAAGCCTGGGCCCCCCAAAGGGCTAGCCCCCCCCCAAACGACAGTTTTTTCACCTGTTTCTCCCAAATTCAAAGTAATAGTTTTTCAGTTGAGGTGGGCGGGGCTTTAAAAAAAGAACTTTTTTTTTAAAGACTTTTTTCTGGCTGAAAACTGAAAGTTTTGAGCATTAAATATAAAGCACTTAAAAAAAAAGGAAACCCAAGGGTGGAAACAGCATTTTCCTGTCGCTACTTTCCCTGTCCTCGCAAAGGGGCCATAAATCAGGGGCGAAAACTACTGCAGTAGCAGACGAATCAACCCCCCCGGGGGCCCCCCCGTGCTCTTGGGAGGCCCGGTTTTCAAATACCCCGGGGGGGTATGGCTCCGCGCTCACGGCAGTGAACATAGCAGTTCACTTCCGCAGAGCGGAGCGGGTGGGGCCGGCATTTCCCTACCACTGAACGCCCGGACCCCCCGGCCCGAGCGCTCAAAGGCAGGAGTTTTCCCGGTATTACAGGGGCAGAGGGGGCTCCCTCTGTTAAACCCCCGGGGCCGGGCCCCACAGTACTGACGTGGGCTGAAACCATGACGTCCATCACCCGCGCGGCCCGCGAGAGAAACCAGCTCCCCGGGAACAGGCTGCGGGGGAAAAAAAGGGCGAGAGACAGGTAAGTGAGTAATTTCTATTTTTCTTAATATTAATGATCCCCCTCCTGCCTATATTTTGGCCCCCTATATCCCTTTGACTCCCAAAATTTTGGGTTCCCTATAGCCCTGCCTTCCTATATTTTTGGCTCTTATAGCCCGGGCCCTGCCTATATTTTTTGCCCCCCCTAGTCTGCCTGCCTATTTATTGGCCCTTTTATACCCCCCTGCCTATATATTGGCTCTTATAGCCCTGCCTCCCCTATAATATTTGCCCCTATAGTTTTTTGGGCCCTTGCCTATATTTTTGGTTTCTTAAAGCCCTCCCTGCCTTTTTTTAAAATTTTGCCCCTTTTTGCCCTCCCTTTCCTTTTAAAATTTTGGGTTCCTTATACCCCTTTCCTCCTATTATTTGCCCCCATAGCCCCTGCTTCCCCTTTAATATTGGCCTCTAAGCTCTGCCCCCTAAAATTTTGGCCCCTATGCACCCCTGCCTATATATTTGACCCCTATAGCCCTGCCTGCCTATATTTTTACCCCTTTTTAGCTCTGTCTGCCTATTTAACCCTATAGCCTTGCCTGCCAAAATTTTTAACCCCTATAGCCCCCCAAAGCCCTCCTGCCTTTATAAGCCCCATAGCCCCCCAAAGCCCTCCCTGCCTATATATACCCCCCTTGAAACCCCCTCCCTATATAAAACCCCCTGTAGCCCTGCCTCCCCTATATATACCCCTTTAGCCAAACCCAAACCCCCGGGCCTTTCCCCCTTATATAGGCCTCTTACCCTCCTCAAACCCCTCGCTGCTTATACAGTGGGGGCCCAAAACATTGGCCCCCGCAATTCTGCCCAGAAAAATACTCATTTCTTCCTAAAAATTGTTTTACAATCACAAATTTTTTTGGGAAATTATTATCTTCTTTTAAATTTTCTTCAAGGAAAACCACAAAAAGAATTGTCATAAACCCAAATTTGGGGGTTTTAAAAATTCCCCCCAAAACCAAAAAAAAGGGGGGGGGAAAAAAAGTATTGGAAACTTTTTTGAAAAATCATTGAGGGCTTTTTCTAATTTGGGGTAATTAGCAAACCGAAAATTTAAACCTTGGCACCTAACAGGTTTTGGAAATAACAAATCACACTTGCAGCCATTGACAGGGGATTAAATTTTGACTAAAATCTGTCCTGTGTCCATGGGGTTTTCCACATTAAGCATGGAAAAAAGAAAAAAGGGCCAAAGAATTTTGTCTGAGGACTTGAGACCCCAAATTGTGAGAAGCACGAGAAAATTTTCAAGGTTTAAAAGTCCATACCAAAGACCTAAAATGTTCCTTTTGTCTACTGGGGCGCATTGTCATCAGAAGAAAAAAAGCCCGGGCACTGTGGTTTAACTCCCTAGATTGGACGGAAAAGAAAAATTCCCGAGAGATTTAAAAACACAAGATTGTGGGGGATGGGGGAAATAAAAAACCCTCGACTAACATCCAAAAAAGGTTTCAAGCTGCCCTGCAGTCCGAGGGTACAACAGTGTCAACCCGTACTATCTGTCGCGTTTAATTTGGGAAAGGGAACTGGGATGGTAGGATCCCAGGGAAAAACCCCAAATTTTTACCCCGAGACATAAAAAAACCGGCTGGAGGGTTTGCCCAAACTTACCTGAGAAAGCCTTTAAAAAAAAAGTTTTTTTGGGAAAAATTGGGTTTCTGGGCAAAGACAAAAATAGGCTTTTTTGGGGAAAAAGGGATCAAAAAAGAGTTTACTGGGGGAAAAAAAGGCATTCAAAAAAAAATAACATGGTCCCTTCAGTTAAACATGGCGGAGGTTCCCTGATGTTTTGGGGTTTCTTTGCTTCCTCTTTGGGAATGGAAAATGCCCTTTAACCTTTTGCATTTGGGATTATGAAGTTCTGAAGATACCCCCCAAAATTTTTCAGCATAATTAGGGGGGCCCCGTGTGGGGAAGGTGGGTCTCCCTTTAGGGGGTCAAGGGTCTTCCCGCAGGGGCCCAAAGACCCAAAACACATTCGAAAGGGACTAGAAAAATGGTTTGGAGAAAAACCTGGAGGGCTTCTAAAGTGGCCACAAAGAGTCCCGACCTGAATCCCCTTTGAAAACCCGTGGAGAGATCTCAAAATGGCAGTTTGGAGGGAAGGCCCTTCAAAAACTATTTGGGCCTGGAGCAGTTTTTCCAAAGAAGAATGGTCTAAAATTTTTGCAGAGCATTGTAAGGAAAAATCATTGATTGGGTTTAAAGGGGAAACGGTTGTTCCATGTTATTTTGGCTAAAGGTTGTGTACCAAATATTTGGCTGGGGTGCCAAAACTTTTGTCCAACCAAAATTTTTTAAGTTTTTGGGGGGAAAAGATCAATGATTTGATTTTTTTTCATTCTGTTTTGTGTTTTTTCATTGCAAGCAAAATAAATTAATATATTAATACCAAAGAATTCGTGATTGCAATCATTTTCAGGAAGAAACTGAGTATAATCTGACTGAATTGCAGGGGTGCCAATACTTTTGGCCACCACTGTATATAGCCTCCCCAAAGCCCTGCCTGCCTATATATGGCCCTTTAGCCTCCCCTATGCCAAGCCTGCCTATATATATGGCCCCTATAGCCTACCCTATGCCCTACCTGCCGATATATATGGCCCCTATAAACTTTCCTAAGCCCTGCCTATATATATGGCCCATATAGCCTGCCCTATGCCCTGCCTGCCTATATATATGCCCCCTATAGCGTACTCTAGGCCCTGCATGCCTGTATGGGGCCCCTAGACCCTACCCTACGCCCGGTCTGCCTCTATGTGGCCCCTATAGCCTACTCTATGCCCTTCCTACCTGTATGGGGTCCCCTATAGCCTAACCTAAACTCTGCCTTCCTACCTATATGGCCCCTATACCCTGCCTGTCTATCTATATAGGGCCCTATATCTACCTAATCCCTGCCTGCCTAAATGGACCCCTTATAGCCAGGAGGGTAGGGATTGAGGTGCTGGAAAAGTGATGATTCTAAGATATTTGTGTCTAAATCTCCAGGGACAAGTGGTCGGGAGACGTCATCATGGCGGTCTGGACCGGATGCAGAACAGAGAAACGTCACCTGTGAGTCACAAGATGTAACTGCACTGTAATCACTTATATGTCTACAGAACCTGTGTACACTGGTGTCTACCACTACATGGTCACGGGTATGGGGTAATATACAGTCTGTAGAGCACCTGTGTACACTGGTGTCTACCACTATATGGTCACTGTATGGGGGTAATATACAGTCTGTAGAGCACCTGTGTACACTAGTATATACCACTATATATTCACTGTATGGAGGTAATATACAATCTGTAGAGCACCTGTGTACACTAGTATATACCACTATATGGTCACTACATGACGGTACTATTGGTCTTTGTGTACTGATCAGTAATAGTGTAGGGGTATTATTCAGTCACTTTGTGGTGGTAATTTGTGGTCATGTTCTGGCGGTATAATCAGGTTCCTTTGTAGTAGAGTAATTGGTAATATTGGTTTTGGTATAGTGGGATTTATTTGGTAGCAGTATGATAGTGAGATGTATGGTGAGGTATTTGCTCCTTGTATTATCTACATTATCTAACAGCATGTCCTGGTAAATGTTCGTGGTCGGGGAGGTGGGCGAGAGGGGGAGGCCCCATCCAAAAGTTTGCTTTGGGGCCCAGGCTTCTCTAGTTACGCCCCTGGTCATAATCTTAATGACAACAAAAAATAGAGCAGCATGCAATTCTAATTTCGCCATTACACTGAAGACCACCAAGACAGACAACCTGTTGGGCCACATTGGAGTCAATAGGATCCATCATCTAACAGATCTGGCACCACCTCTGTGACTCAGGTTTAAACCGAACTCCTTGTCAGTTGCGGTAGAGGAAATAGCTCCCTGCACCAAGGTTTTTTTGGGTAAGTTGAGTTAGTACAACCCTTGCATTTTCTTAATCATTCCTTACTCTCAATAGCCCATTATGTGTTGAATGTATCAATAGAATACACGTTACAATAAAATAAAGTTTCACCTGCATTCCCTATGTTCATGGAGAGACTTACTGCTTTTCGGCGTTATATGTCTGTGTGTACTTAGCTGTGGTTTATGTTAAGTTTTGTCTATGAAGGAAGTGCTGATTTATGATGATGTCTTAGTGTAAATAAGTGAGTTATAAGTGATATAAGTAGAAGTGAACTGTTCATAGGATTCTGACTTAATTTGCCTCCTTTAGCCACTGATGATTTTGTGTGGTATGTTTATCTTGTAATAGGAGGAGAATGTATGGAAGATAAAATGGTTAACCGGTTACTCTGCGCACATCAGTATGAATTGCACTGTGAAAAAATCTACTCACCGAGGTCTGCTACATCTGCATCTAATTACTCTGTGTATCTATGATTTCATAGGTTTCATATGTCAGAGATACCTATGTCCGTCTACATTTGTTAGAGAAAGAAGGGTTTATGTTTCAGAGGTTAATAACTGTAAAACACACATTTTGGACTTGGAAGTCTACCTACTGTATATAATTTAAAACTTCAATATTTATAGGTTACTATTTTCAAGAGAATTTTAAAATAATAGATTCTTTAACACAATAACTTGTTGAATGCATTATTTTACGATTTAAACTGAAATGGAAATAAGGAAATAAATCTTAAAAATATGAATCCAAATACCTTCAAGTAAATCTTCCACTACAACAAAAACTGTGTGTGTTACCTTTCTCTTCTGTCCCTTAGCATGGCTCCTGTAAGTGTACTTTCTAAATGTGTGGGCTCCCCCTGCTTTAGTGTCAGGTGCTGCTGCCCACACATCCCATAGTGCAGTACACATCACTTGGAGTCTGGGGCTTTAGAGCTGTAAAGGGGCCTAGAAGGTAAGAGCACCATTTTCATTTTAAAAAGGACTTGTGACCTCTCCAGTTATCCCTTCAAGAAATGTATTACTAAATGGTCATTTGGGTGTTGCCCATACCTCCCAAGTGTCCCTATTTTGGAGGGACAGTCCCTATTTTTAACCCTTGTCCCTCTGTCCCTTTTAGCTCTAGGAATGTCCCTATTTTTCAGCTGTAAAATAGATTTTCGTCAATAAACTGACCATCTTGCTTTAAAAAGTACCTGATTACTTCCAAGCTCTATATTAGACAACAACTTACTTAATATTTCATAATTTGATGCAATGTGATCCCCGAAATATTTATATTCCAATGACTTTTAAAATGCACAGTGTCCCGCTTTGGCTATCTAAAAAGTTGGGCTGTGAGTGTGTGGGTGGTGCTAGAGGCGTGTCCTACTATGATTTCATTTGCTTGGGTGTGGTTGGAGGAGTGGCCTGATGTGTCCCTCTTTGCAATCTCTAAAAGTTGGGAGGTATGGTGTTGCCATTCCAGCAGGATGTGTCCCTACACACTGACTCTGTCTGCAATGATTGGATGATGTGCTGTGCAGGGACACACCCCTAAATGTAACACCCAGTTGACGATTTAGTAATACTTTGCTATGAGGAATAACAGAAAAATCATATAGCACATATATATAATGAAAGATGCTCCAGAATTGTTATTTACCACAATTATAACACAAAGCATGTCAGGAGCGGCTACAGGTCATTTCAAAGTAGGTTTATGACTACCAATTAATGATGGATTGTTAGATACTCATAATGAGATGCTCTATTATGAGATGTGGGATAACAAGGAGCCCATAGACTGTTCCTCCAAAGGGACCCTTTATATAGTGACTAACCTTGGTCAAGGCCAGTCAGGTGTCTCTCTACTTTTTCTCCCACTTAGGTCTCATAGAAGAGCGATGCTGAGATATCTGCATCTTACATGACCTGAGGCTGCACAACTCATAAGTTCTCAACAAATCCTCTCCTGATTCTTGTCATATACAGAACTGTCAAGGACACATTGGCTCGCATTATTAATGAGAATTTATTTTAGTAATTTATAAGTGAAATTCTGATAGCAAGGCTTAATCATTCTGTGTAAACTTGTGGCATCTGGACTGGTGTGTTCCTTTTCATTCCTGCTATGAGCAGCCATAAGTCTTCTCTTATTTGCAGCTTTTCTTTAAATGTTGTTGTTGAAAAGGCAGCATGGTGACTTAGTGGTCAGCATTAATGCCTTGCTATGCTGGGGTCATGGGTTCATATTCCACCAAGGACAACATCTGCAAATAGTTGTATGTTCCCCCGCTGTTTGTGTGGGTTCTCTGGGTACCTCGGTTGCCCTCATGCTCCAAAAACATAATGATAGGCAGGGGCATAGCTAAAGACTCATGGGTCCTGGTGCAAAGATTCTTAGGCCTCCTTACCCCATAAAACATCTGTGAACCACTTCTTTTCAACAACAGGTTCCCTACTTGGATGTCTGTGGTGTAGTGCACAGGGAAAAATTATTTCTACTAACAGGATTGTCTAATAGAAGAAAATTATTTGAACGGGGGCAGGCGGCAGAAAAAAAGAAAAACAAGTTTTACAGCAAAAGCGTCTGTTCCTTTTTGCCTCCCTTAAGCCTCCCTCTCCAAAAAAAAAAAAAGAAAAAAAGTGGGGTGAACAGGAAATAAATGTAATTCTGCCTTGTTTTTTTGGGTTTAGTTTTGTTGGAGTTTACACCGTACAGTTTAATTGACATGTTATCTGTATTCTGACGGTCAGTATGTATAAAAGGGGAAAAAAATACGACCACATTATCACCGCATGTCACCATTACATAGTGACTAATACCACCATCATGTTACTGACCAAACCAGTATACATAGACCAATAATATCAATAACAATATACAAAGACCAAAGAATAACCTACATATCACTACAATACAGCAACTAATATCACCATACTGTTACAAAGCAAACCAGTATACCAAGACCAATAATACCAATAACAACAATATACAGTACAAATAATACTGTCATACCATGACCCCATATAACTACCATAAAGAGACTGAATAAAATCATTGTACTGTTACAGAATATAAATAAGCCTACGAAAAACCGGCAACCAATATTGAAACCATAAGGTAAATAACAAACAAATACCAACAACAGCCTTATGGAAAAATCAATCTTTATTATACCAAATAATACAAAACAATAACAGTGAAACAAACAAAAAAATAAAATATACCCAAACCACCCAACAGAAAAAGTCTACTACTCTCCACCATCTATGAGTAAATAAGCTGAAGAAAATACATTTAGGCAAAGAAGTACAAGCATATAAGAACTAAGCCACGGCAGGGAGCGGAATCTAAGTAGGTCCCGGTTTTCACCAGAGCCCACCGCAAAGCTGGATGGACTTGCTGCGGCGGGAATCTACCAGATCGCTACCCCTGAAGTGACTTGCTTGCGGAGCCAGCCGAGGGGTAGCGTGGTACAAAATCGTAAGGCAGGCTCGTAGTTGGGGAGAGGGAATAAGGTCAGGAGAGGCGGCAAAGGTTCGTGGTCGAGGACAAGCAGGAAGGTCAGGGAAGGCGGCAAGGTTCGTGGTCGAGGTACGGAGGCAAATGGTACGGTACACGGTAATCAGAACAAGACTTCAGGAACGCTTTCTCAGTAGGCTAATGGCACTAAAGATTCGGCGCTGGGCACAGGAAGGGACAGGCTTTAAATATGGGCTGCGACTGGCAATGGAATTTACTAGTGCGCTGGACCTTTAAATTCAACAGTGCCGGCGCGCGTGCCCTAGGTGGCGGGGACACGCACGCCAGGAAGCAGAGACACAGTCAGGAGCGTGGCTGGGTAAGTTGGAGTGAGTGTGCCCGAGGCCCGACATGTGGGTCGCGGTGCCACTCGCCCGCGGGGCACAGATGCGCCCGCGACCCGGAGGGAGGGTCGCGGGGGTAGCCGTGACAATCACTATTACCACCATACAGTGTCCATATAGTGGTAGGCACCAGTTGTACACAGCTCTACAGACTTATAAGTTGTTACATTGCAGTTACATCAAGTGACTTACATGTCACATCTGATTAGAGTTGTTGTCTTTCTCTTTCCTTTCTTCTTTCAGCCTAGACCATCATGACATCTTCTTTGTTGGGTGACATTCTCTTTCCTTTTGCTTCTCCATGCACTTCAGACCAGCATGACAACTTCTCCTGGCCACAACTCATCTGTGCAGAATTTACCACGCAACCATGTTAGACTCCTCATTTCTCCAACACTGCCCTAACAATTCCCACCTTTGTACAAACTCCCCATCCATAACACCCCAAATGGCAACAATGCCCCATTGGGGCCCCAAACTGTAATTGTACACCAAACATTGAAAGTGCCCCCAGCCAATTATTGGGCTCCCATTTGTGCAACCAGTAGGTAAGAACACATACCATATCTGCAGCTCCCACAAATTAGGCAGGCAGATAGGTACACCGCCCCCTTGTTGTAGGTTAGACCCTTAAAATTAGTCAAAAAAGTGTGTCATCATATTAAGTAGGTAAAGTTCCCCTTCAGTAGAGGGATCCCTCTAGTAGCTAGGTAAGTAGATGGAGGCCCCATTGGTTGGGAGGTAGGTAAGTAGATAGGGCCCATTCTGGAAGGTAGGTAAGGAGATAGGGCCCCCTGTAGTAGGTAGATAAGTAGATAGGGCCCCCTCTAGTAGGTAGATAGATAGGGCCAATTTAGTAGGCAGGTGATTAGAGCCCTTTCTAATAGGTAGCTAGATCGGGCTCTTCTACTAGATAGGTAGGTAGATAGAGCCCCTTATGGTAGATAAGTGGGTAGGTAGATAGTGCCTCTTCTAGTCGGTAGGTAGCTAGGGCCCCTTATAGCAGGTAGGTAGGTAGATAGGACCCCTTCTAGAATATAGGTAGGTAGATAGAGCTTCATCTTGTAGAAAGAGTTCCTTCTAATAGGTATGTAGATAGTAGTCCCCGGAGTCGATTGATAAGACCTTAGCAATCGACTTGAGGCCTTAACAACTGGCTTAACAACCGACTGGAGTCCGCGGAGTCGATTGCTAACTCTTATCAACTGACTTGTCTTGAGGCCTTAACAACCGGCTTAACGACTGTTAGCGACTTCACAACGCAGTAAATTATGTGTCCCCCCAGTGAAGGTAGTAGGGTCCCCCAGTAAGTTATACGTCCTCCAGTAGGTGGTTATATACTTTATATGTCTCCCGGTAGGTGTGTAGTTTACATGTCCCCCAGCAGGTATAGGGGCAGGTTACGGGTCCCCCAGCAGGTATATGGGCAGGTTACGGATCCCCCAGCAGGTATATGGGCAGGTTACGGATCCCCCAGCAGGTATATAGGCAGGTTACGGATCCCCCAGCAGGTATATGGGCAGGTTACGGATCCCCCAGCAGGTATATAGGCAGGTTTAGGTCCCCCAGCACACATGGTAGGTATTATGTCCCCCAGCAGGTAATAGATAGGCTTATAGGTCCCCCAGCAGGTATATAGATAGCTTTATAGGCCCCACAGCACAGGTATATATAGATTATAGCTCCTCCTGCACGTATATAAGTGATAATGCCCCTCTGCACATATAAAAGTAGATATATAGCCCCTGCACATATAAAGTAGCTAAAAGGCCCCCCTGCACTTATATACAAGTAGATAATAGCCCCCCTGCACATATATACAAGTATAAAATAGGCCCCCCCTGCACATATATACAAGTAGATAATAGGCCCCCCCTGCACATATATACAAGTAGATAATAGGCCCCCCCTGCACATATATACAAGTAGATAATAGGCCCCCCCCTGCACATATATACAAGTAGATAATAGGCCCCCCGCACATATATACAAGTAGATAATAGGCCCCCCTTGCACATATATACAAGTAGATAATAGGCCCCCCTGCACATATAGAAGTACATAATAGCCCCCCCCTGCACATTTATAACTAGATTATAGGCCCCCAGCATGAATAGAGACAATTAAAAGTAATAAACTGACAGCACTTACCTGACCTCGCTCCCTGTCGCTGTCGCTGCTCCCGGTCTTTTTCCTCACAGGGTGACGTCACCAGGCCGCGCTGCAGCGTGATGACGCTCACTCCGGCGCGCACAGCACAGTCGCGCACAGAGCCGCATCCTGCCTGCGGCGGCCGATACTCTGCGGAGCTCTCTGCTCCGCCAAAGCATCTAACTGTCTGTGCGTCCGCCGGACGCACATACAGTTAGTCCCGCCACCGCTGCCATCGCCAAGTCCTAAGCCGATAGCTTAGCGACTGGTAACGGCTTAGGACCGTAACGATCGGCGGCAGCGGCGGATAGCGGCGGCGCCGGGGACTAGTAGATAGGGCCCCTTGTAGTAGGCAGGTAGGTACGTAGATAGCACCTCTTCTAGTAGGTAGATAGAATCCCCTCTATTAGGCAGGTCGGCATGTCAATTCTTTGTAGAAACTGACAGTACACACTGTAAATACTCTAGTAAAATCAGCACTGTCTGTGTGAACCAGACCTGTTTATAAAGTATGCCATTGTGTCAGTTAAACAGCACAGTGGGCTGGGACAGCAGTGAAGAAGAATAAAAGTCAGGCTATGTCTACACTGCAGTGGACAAAAAAATAACCTGAAAACCAAATCCTAAAAACGTTCATAAAACTGAGTTTTTTGTCCACTGCCTGTCAAATGCTTTTGAAAAAGCGTCTTTTGTTGCGCATTTTGCATTATTGCGCCATTTTTTGTGTGTTTTTTGCCGCTTTACCGCAAAAGCATTAGATTTGCTGTGTATTTCTGCAAAATACGTGGCAAAAAACATGCAAAAAAATGTCCGGCACTTTACATAGGCTTCAATAGTAAATTTTCTGCCCCACTTGGTCGTTCTTTGCAACATGTTTTAGAAAACAATCAGCAAATAAAACGAGCTGAAAAAAATGCTCTTTGGAGCCAACAGAACGTTTTTACTATACAAGTCTATGGGACCTCTTTTCAGTGTTTTTTTCAGCGTTTTTTTGAAAGTGAAAAACGCTGAAAAAATTGTCATTTTTGTGGCAGTGGAGACATAGCCTAAGAACAGATAACTAATGGAAGAAACAGGACCAATTTACATTGTCTTGATTTTATGATTTTTTTTTATGTTCCATAGAGACATAAATATGAAAAAATGGCTAAATATATCTTCTGCTATCAACGTACTAGATATAAAAGAAGAAAATGAAGGTCAGGTCATAACGTATAGAGCTCTATATCTACTTGTGCATCCGACAGTCAAGGAATGACATCCAGTTGACAGGAAGTAAAAATATATGTTCAACCCCATTAGACTCCTGTCAGCTATCTGTCATCCCTGGCTTCTTATTGCTCTGCCACCTAAGACTTCCTGACAATTTAATCTGTTCTGCCTTACTTTCATAGCTGCACCATGGAGATTGAGGCCATTTGCCATAGATATATAGCATGAGAATGTTCAAGATAGACCATAGTAATTACAACTACAAATACATACCACATAAAGTATGGCTTCTATAGCCTCAGTTAATTACTTTTTATGGTAAATGTGACATTAGCTCTAAATATATTATTAAGTTCAGCAAAATGAAAACCAGATACAAGCTATATCCTATCAGCCATATACTAGTAAATTAGATTCTGTTCATATTGGTGTCATGCCATGTCATATAAAATTGAAGCCATGATACTGTAACAGCTCTGATACACAAAAGATCTGATTGGTGATACATGAACTATGCCACGGTAGAAGGTTTTTATTGAGACATCCAGAATTTTGAAGGTAAGAGGAGGACTGTAGTTTGCAATGTTCTCATCCTCAAAACTGATAGAAACTTCAAAGAAACCCCCAACAGAGTATACAGAGCGAGTGTGAGCAGATCCTAATATAGTGTGGGTAACAACTGCTCAGAGCCTAATACACTATAACTTTATTAACAATAACAACCATGAAAGACTAGCCTAGAATAAACCAATAGGAGCAGTGGACACCAATGAATGGGTATGTACAATATAGGTTATTAGATATTGGGCAATATAAAAAGATTGTAAAGCCAACATTTCATTTTGTCATTTAGCTCTGCTTGAATGCAATGGAGTTGATTCAGTGTATTTCTGGTAAAAAATGTTTCGTGTTAGTAAAAGAGGTGTCTAATATCTCTATTACTAGCAATGGGGCTTGGTGTCAACCAGCCATGTTCTTTTTTTTATTGTCATTCCATGGATGACACCATGTTCCAGTGCTAGTAATACAGAGGCATCCGTCAAACGCCTCTGTTACTAACGCTGGAATAAAATGGTGAAAGAAACATACTGACACAACAAAAAGAACACTTTATTTAAATAAATACTCTCCGACAACATCCCTTTTTGACCATTTTATTAAAGAAATGGTTCTAACGCTGGTCTGACATAGTCTAGTAACTCCATCATAGTCCAACAGGAAAATCTGTAGAAGAAGTGGAAAAACTACAAAAAGCACGATGGTACTAAACTCCATGCCTTACATCCCCTGAAGATCATGCATCATTCCTGTAGCTGATCTTCTGGAGTGTAAGGAAAATGTTCGGAGCACACAATATGATTCTGAGGAGTACAATATCCAGGGGGTTAGTCCTTTGTTCTTCCCCACCCACTTAGGAAAGTTTATGTCTAAGCTATGGCCGGTACGTGCTCTCCCACCCTTGGGGAGTTTGTACAGCAGTGGGGAAGAGTGAGGAAGATGCTAGAAAAGTGTGGATTCTAAGATATTTATGTGCAAATTCTGCAGGGACGGGTGGAGGTCAGGAAAAGTCATCATGGCTGCCTGGACCAGTGGGAGAAGAAAAAGGGAAGTGAATGACTTATCATAGGAAAAATCACCTGTGAGTCCCTGGATGTAACTGCATTGTAATCACCTATATGTCTGCAGAGATTGTATACACTGGTTATTTCCACTATATGCTCACTCTATTGTGGTAATATACATCCTACGGAGCCTGTATACAGTGGTAATTACAAAGTGGTAAGCTGGTCCATTGGACTGTTTTGATTATACAGTGGTAATTACAAATATATTGTCACTGTATGGGGGTAATATACAGTCTGCAGAGCCTCTGTACAACTGGTTACTACCACTAAACGGTCATTGTATGTTGGTAATATACAGCGGCATACACTGATATCAACAACTATATGGTTACTGTATTGAGGTAATATACATCTTCAGAGCCTATGAACACTGGTTCCTACCACTATATGGTAATTGTATGGAGGTAATATATGGTCAACGGAGCCTGTATACATTAGTAATTACCACTATATGGTCACTATATGGAGGTAATATACAGTCTAAAGAGTCTGTGTACAACTGGTAACTACCACTAAACGGTCACTGTATGGTGGTAATATACAGCCTGCAGACCCTGTATACACTGATATCTACCACTATATGGTCACTGTAAGGAGGTAATATACAGTCTGCACAGCCTCTGTACACTGGTAGTAACTACTATATTTTCACTGTATGGCTGTAATATTGGTCTTTGCATACGTATCTTTATTTAGTAATAGTATAGAGGTATTATTTAATCACTTTAAGGTGGTAATTGTGGTTGTGTTCTGGTGATAAAATCTGGTCTGTATGTAATAGCGTTATTGGTAATGTTGGTCTTGGTATAGTTGGATTTGTTTGGTAGCAGTATGATGGTGATCTGTATGATAAGGTATTTGCTCCTTGTATTATCTAGTAACTGTATGACTATTTATAAGAGTTACTGATAAGTGGTCGCTGGAGAGGCTGGCGGGGAGAGGAAGGTATGGAAAAGGCTTCACTAGTTACACCCCTGATCAGGTGACATAAGATATGGAACCGGGGCTACTTCGGAAAGCCCACTAATGACGAGATTGTGTATTGGGACCATGTCCCTTTTTTTGTGGGGTTTTCCCCCACCCCAAAATAAAGGGGGGCGTTTCCACCACTGTTGTGGGTCGTATAGTACATCAATAAGTTTGGAGAGTTTATTGGGAGGAGTTCCTGTTTTCAATAGCCACCATTGGGGGCAATAAAAAAAATAGCTGTAACGAGGGGGCGCCGCAGAACGTTTTCCCGGGCTGGGGCGCGCTCCCCCTCCCCGGCCCCCCTTGTGTGCCGCGGGAAAGTGGCTGCACGGTCCGTCCCCGGCCGGGGGCCCGCGCCCTCCCGCGGCGTTTAAAAACCCTTACCCGCCCCCCCGACTCCGGGCCCCGGCCCCTCATACGGCCGTCGGGCGCGCTTCCCCCCCCAAAGGGGCCGCGCGGGGGCGCCAGTTCCCCCTTTCCCTAAAGGGCCAGTGCGCCGGTAAATTGGTGATGCCCCCACGCCCCTATATATTGGTCCTCCTGGGCACCCCTCTGCGGATCTTTAGTGCCTCCTGGCCTTTAGAAAAAAGCGTTTTTTTCCCTTGTTTCCTTTTCCTTTTCCCAACCGACTGCTCCTGTTTCCTACCACAACCCCTTGCCGCCTGTCCGGGGCCCTATTGCCTCCCCCTGACTCGCCCTCGCCTCCCGTTTTTGTCCACGTTATCCTTGGCTACCACGCGCAAGTCCCGCCAGGGGAAACCCTGGAAATTCTCCCCCGCAGCAAGCCCATCCCGCTTTGCGGCGGGCTCTGGTGAAAACCGGGGTTCTTTTTGTTTTCGTTCCCTGGCGGGGCTTCCCCCATCTTTGGGGTGGCCCTGCGGATCCACTACCCCCTTTTACATTTAAGTCCGGCCAGGGACCCGTCAAGGTGCCTCTGCCTGGTAAGCGGGTTCCCCGCAGTCGTCGCGCAACATTCAGTCAAATTGCAAACAGGCCTGCAGTTGGCCGTTACCGCATGTTACAGCAATCCTGGGAACCACGCAGCCCCCAAAATTCCACCCTGACTACACCGCCTCCCCCCGCTCCGGCGCAACGGTGGGCCCTAACTTGGTTACCGCTACCGCCAATTTTAAAGGGGACTCAAGCAGTGCCGAGGCTTCATCACCCAGTCCCAATGCACTTGAATTAATGGGGGGACCCCCGTTCCTAGGGAGCGTTCTAAAGGGGTTTTCGTGGTCAGCCTCTCCCCCGGAAAGGCCTTACATGGGCCCACCTTGGGGATCGGAACGACCCTGTACAAGGGGGATCTGCGCCCTTCCCTCCAGGAGTTCCGCAGCGTTTTTGAAACCGGCCCGGGCATCCCCCCAGACTCCCCTCCTCACTCTTCCCAGGGAACTCTTCAGTGGGAGACTACGCAGTGATTTCCCCACACACTACCTCAGAGTTTCCTGGGAACGAGGCTGCCTTGTGCGTACCTTAAAAAGGGGTCTTCGAGTAGGTTTTAGGATGTGCTGGCCGCAAGAGCTCCCGCCCTCTCTCAGCGGGTTAATTCAGTTGGCCCCCGCTTTGATGCATTTCGCCGAGAGACGAGAGGAGCCCCGGGCAAGAACGAGATGGGGCCGTCCTCGCCGGTTCCCTCCCCTGGCCCCCAGTTTCCAGAGGAACCCTACGAAACCCCGCACCACTCCCTTTTGGGGGGGCCCCACAGGTCGACAAGGTACATCTTCAAGCAAGAACTGGCTCACTCGGTCGGAACCCTTTGTGCCTAATGTGGCAGTCTGAGCCTTCCGGGGAATTGTCCCCAAACGCCCAAAACGTGGGGGGAAACCCCGCACCTGGGGTTCGTGGGGAGGGCCCCTGGGTGCAAATTCCTCCCTCCACGCATGATGTTGCCTGTTAAATCAGGACTGATGCGGGTCTCACTTTCCCGGACCTGCCTTTTTGGACTTTGGCTGGGCCGGGAACTTTATTCCCCCTCCTTGGTGTCGCAGTATTCTTTGTGGCCCGGTTAAAAAAAACCCCCGGGTCATTCCTCTTTCAGCGGCGAGCGCCTAAGCGACACTATCTTTTCATCACCAAGCCACTGTCTCTTCACGTGGGAGTCCTGCATAAGGAGAAGATCGCTTTCTATGTCTTCCCACCTCTTCTTCGGCGTTCTTCTGGGACTTGGGGCTGCGCTCCACTCTCCTAGCAGACTGGACTCGGGTGAAGTCACTCGCGGGGCCCCAACGCCTACCCTTGTCTGGGGGGCACCTCCCCCCGGTGTTTACCGTTCTCGCAGGCCCCCCCTGCAACCTTTGGCCGGCCTGCCCGCCGAATACCGGGGGTTCACCGATGTCTTTTCGGAAAAAGAAATGGAATCCTTCCCCCTCACGACCTTATACTCCCCCGATCGACCATCCCGGGGGTACCAGCCCCCCCCGGGGGCCGAGTCTGCCCCTTGTCCTTCCCTAATCAAGCTATGTCCGAATAACCCGGGGAAAACCTCCAGAAGGGGTTCATAGGGAAATCTCCTCCCCGCAGGGGCGGGATTCTTCTTCGTGGAAAAGAAGGACGGTACCCTGCGACCCTGCAGATTATCAGGGTCTTAAAAAAGATCACGGTGAAGAATCGGTTCCTCCTGCCATTGTTCCGAGCTCTTTGATCGCCTACAGGTCAAGATCTTCTCCAAAGGGACTTAAGGGGAGCCTATAATTCATCCGCATCCGGGAGGGCTGAGTGGAAGAGGTTTTAACCCCAGGGACGGGCACTCGTACTTGGTCATCCCATTCGGCCTTTGAAACCCCCCCCACCCGTTTTCCCGGAATTCGGAACGACATCTTGGGATCTCTTGTATACTTGTCTAGTGTCCCTGGCCATCTTGTTAACTTTTGATTGGGACTCACCGTGTTCATGTCCCCCGGTTCTGATTTCGCCTCCGGGCCAACCGCCTATACGCCAGTTGGGAAAGTGCATCTTTCATCAGACCAGCTCCCATTCTTGGGATAATTATCTGGGACCAAGGTTGAAAGGGCCCAGAAGCTGTCTGCCGTCCTACAAGGGCCCTCGCCTGTTGGTCTTGGGCTATACAACTTTTCCTGGGATTTGTAATTTTTCCGACAATTCTCCCACATTTCCCCAGGGGGGAAACCCCCATCGGGGCGCTCACAAAAAAAGAACGTAACCCGCGAAGCTGGCCCCCCCGAGGCCGAGGAAGCATTCCGAATTTGAAGTCTGCCTTGGGTCGCTTCTATCCTGTCAGGGCCGGGACCCTACAAAGGGCCTTTTGCGCTTGAATGGACGCCCCTCGGTCGGGGTCGGGGGCGGGTTTTCCGCAAAAAGGGGGCCCAAAAGGGAAACGGGCACCTGGGCTTTTTTTCTAAAAATTTTACCGGCGGAAAAGGAACTATACGATGGGGACGGGAGTTGTTAGCCTCAAGCTACCCCCGGGGGAATGGCGTTATCTAATGGAGGGGGGCTCGCCCAAAAAACCCATAGTATTATCTGACCACAAAAACCCCAGTACCCCCCAGCGGGCCCCCGCGACTCAATCCACGCCCCGGGTAGATGGTACTCTTTTTCTCCTGATTTGATTTCCAAATCCACTTCCCTCGGCGGGGAAGAAAGTGAAGGCGGATGGTTGTCCGCGTTCTGATGTGGGCGGAGAGGAAAAATCCCCCCAGCAAATAATACCCCCAGAAGGGTTTTTCCTCTCAGCCCTGATGACCCCCGGGCATGTCCCGCCTTGGGAAGACATACGGGGCCCCCCATCCCCAGACGTCCTGAAATGGGGGCAATGTCTTGGGGGCGGACCCCCGGCGCCCGTAAAACCCATCTCCTTATCTCCCCCGGTTTTACTGGGGGCCCGGGGCCCCGCAAGGACGTTAAGAAATTTGCGAGGGCCCGTACCCCCTGTGCCCGTAAAAAAACACCCCGTCAAGGCCCCCCCGTCGGGCTCCTGCTTCCCCTGCCATCCCCTTCTAGCCCCCGGTCCAGTGGGGATGGATTTTATAACCGATCTCCCCCATCCTCTGGTCACCGTGATCTGGGTAGTACAGATCGTTTTTCTAAGTGGTCCTTTTTTCCCCTGAAGGGGCTGCCCTCGGCCCCCGTCTGGCTAAATTTTTTTCACCACATTTTTTCGCCTACCGGGATGCCCCTGCAATTTCTCTGACCGGGGTCCAGTTTGTTCCAAATTCTGGCGGGCCCTTGTTCCCTGCTTAGGTTAAAGCTCGATTTTTTCTTCGGCCTATCTCCCCCGCAAAAAGGCCCGTAAAAGGGTTAAAAGGGCCTGGGGGCCAACTTGCGCCCCTTTGTCTCGGCGCGTCAGAATGACTGGGCTGACTACTCCCATGGGGGAATTTTCCTACAAAACCCTAGATTCCAGTCGCGGGGCCCTCCTTTCTATATTGGTACGGCCCGCATCCCCGCCCCCCTTCCCCCTGCCCTCTCGTCCGAAGTCCCTGCTGCAGATAACTGGTCCGCGACATGAAATATTTGGGCCCTGTCCCCCCCGTCTTTGCTCCGGCTTTGGCACCATGAAAACTCAGGGGGATAAAAAAAGGAGCCCTCCCCCATTTTTTTCCTGGCGATAAAGTTTGGCTGTCTGCCAAATATGTCAGGCTTAAGATCCCCCGCTAAAAATGAGTCCCCGCACGAGGTCCCTTTGAGGGGCTCAGACGTCTAAAAAACCGGTGGCTATAAATCCGGGTCCCGCCCCCATGCGCATCCCGAACTCCTTTCATGTGTCACTTCTCAAAACCCCCGGGGCCCCTTTAAACCCTTTTTTCCGTAAGGCTGCCCTCCTTCCCCGGTGGGGGATGCTACAATGTTTCCGGGAAGGGATCTTGGATATAAGGTTCCAGGGGGGAAACGATACTTTCTCATGAGTGGAAGGGGGTTTGGGCCCGGGAAAGGTCATGGGGGGCCGAAAGGACAAATTTGGACCGTCAATTGTTCTGAGGTTCTCCAGGGTGGAAGAGGGGGAGGCCTAAGGGGGGGGTACTGTAACGAGCGGGCCGCAGACCCTTCCCCCGGGGGGTGCGGGGCGCTCGCTCCCCGGCCCCCCCTCGTGTGCCCCGGGGCAAGGTGGCACGGGCCCTGGCCCGGTCCGGGGGCGCGCTCGCCCGCGGGTTTTTTAAAAATTACCCGGGCCCCGCTCCCGATCCAGGGCGCTCATCATGGCCCGGGCGCGCTTCCGTTCCCTAAGGCGCCGCGGGCCAGTCTCCTCTCTCTTTTAAAAAGGCCGTGCGCCCCGGTAAATTGGTGATTGCGGCCATGACCCTAATATTGGCTCCTCTCGGGACCCTCTGCCGGGGTCTTTAGTTCCTCCTGAGCCTTTTGAGAAAGGTCTTTTTCCCTTGTTTGCCTTTTCCGTGTACCAACGACCCCCTCCCGTTTCCCGGGCCACGAACCTCTGCCGCCCGTCCTGACCCATTGCCTGTCCCTGACTAGCCTCAGCCTCGCGATTCTGTACCACGCTTATTTGGCTACCACCCCAAGAAGTCCGCCCGTGGAAACAAAATGGTATTCTCCGCCGCAGCAAGTCCATCCCCCTTTTCGGCCTCTGGGGGAAAACCGGGGGTTTTACTTAGATTTTCCCCTTCCCTGGCGTGGGCTTCCACTACGTTCGGGGCCCAGCGGGTCCCTACCACTGCCGTTACAATAGCAAAGGACAGACAAGACAGTGGCTGGGCTAACCAAGTTTGTGAGGAAGCGGAGAAAGCTGCGATGCCTCCTGTAAAACACCTGTGAAAAAATCATGCACTTTCTAACAGTGATGGTGTGTAGCAGCTGGGAACAGAAGGAGAGAAAAACATCAGTTAATCCCGCACCCTCTGTGACAAAAGACGTTTGGGAGGACCTATTAGGGCTGAGATTGTGCGTAATAAAGCCCCTGATACAGGGACACATACTTTTTAAAGTGTGTCCCTGCTTTTAAACCCCCCAGTTAAAACCACCTTTAAAGAGGTTTCTCACCATGCAGTTTCACAGAGACACAGCCACTTTAGATCACACTTCCGGTTTGGCTTAGGGGGGTCTCTACAGTATTAAAATTTATTAGTACTTATTAGTACTGTTGATCAGACCGCTCAAACTGAACCCGAACATTTTACTGTTTGTTCGAGTGTTTGCATTCGCCATGGCATTCGATACGCCATTTTAATAGTTTCCAGCACCTTTATGCACTTTTGGCTGCCATCCAATCGTTAGAGCACAAGAAGTGTCAAAAACGTCACGTGAGGTGTAGGCTCTCATTGGCTGCTAAATTACATGACCATGTTATAATATTTCACTGTATTGCATTCTGAACGCCAATTTTTAGCTCACTCTCTGTACTAAATTTTAAAAATATGGGTTGGGTTGATGAAAAAATTGTGTATTTTTAGTGTAGAAAATTCATTTTTGAGTTTTGGGGGGTTTATAATTGTATAACAACTGTTCCCAAAACTCCTGACAAATAGTGGTTTGGTTTTGTCGTCAACCCAACGGATTTCCCTCAGAGAAGGAAAAAGGAAGCCCTCCTTCGTAGAAATACGACTGTGACAACCTCGCGGTGCCTTGGCTTTTAGCCCCCAGCTTGAGGGTGTAACCCGTGTTTTCAACCCCAGTCCCAGACCACCAACAGGTCATGTTTTCTGCTTTCCTTAGCATTTTCACAGGTGATTTCATTATGTTGCAAGCATTTCATTATGGTCATTTATTCTGTGGGGATCCTGAAACAAGACTGTTGGGGGGGCCCGGGACAGGGGTTGAGAAAAACTGAGTGACTGTTAGGAAGGGGGAAATCCCTGTTATATGGTAACATTGGCATTCCAACATGGCCTTTTGACACGCTGGGAGACACATCAGTGGATGGGAGGTGATGGGGTAGCACAGTCGGTCTGGCCTCAGAAAGGGAAAGGGATTTTTACAGCCCCTGGCATCACACCTTCAGCCGTGGTCCCGTGGGGGCGTGGGAACACTGGTAAGGTTTTCACAGTCGAAGAGGTCCGGACCTTTGAAGGCCTGGGCCTTTTTTTATTTAAGCCCAGATTCGTGATGACGTCATACCCGGATTTGCTTTCCCCGTGTCAATAGGGTGGAATGAAAAGGTTTATTAATTTTTTCTTGAAGGCCATTAAAACACATCAAGAGCTGTGGACGGCTCTGTGCACCCAACCGACCAGTGTCCGGGGGCTAAGGAAACCTTGCGCCAGCAAGGTGGTGTGCGGAAATGGGAGAGCGACAATCTGCTTGCTGCCCTTAAAGGTAACCTGTCACATAGTTTATGCCCCCCTTGCTGAGGGCAGCACAAGCCAGTGTCAGATCTGCTGTTCCCAGAGCTGTGCCCCTTATTCTGTAAGATGCAGCAGTTTTAGTGCATTTACCCCTCAAATCTTATTTATGAGTAGGTGTTAGCCCCACCCACCAAAGGCTAGCCCTACCCACTGACAGTTATTAACATGTTTCTACCTATTCAGATGGGCGTGGTTTGAAAAAAAACTGACTCTTTGAAAGACTCTTCGAATGACTCTTCTGGCTGAAAACTGCAGGTTTGAGCATTAAATACACAAAAACTACAACATCTTATAGAATAAGAGATACAGCGCCCGAAACAGCATGTCTGACTCTAGCTTGTTCTGCCCTCAGCCAAAAACTTTGAGATTCTTAGTTCACACGTTTTGATCAAAATATGCTTATGCCACCCCGACTTACAACGGGATCTCAAGGCGGGTGGTCCTACGTTATCTTTATCTCTCACTAGAGCCAAATTCAGACTTCTCATTGGGCCAACTGACCTCCATAATCCAGAAAGAAAAATAAAAACAGGCACCAAGCTTGCATGCATGCTGCACTGATATAACAAGCTGTGGAGGTGGGCAGAGTGCAAGAAACTAAAATGGAGGCATCCATTCCTCCCTCTATAAATTAAAAGCAATATATGCCAAATATAACGTATAGTTCTGCACAAAAAAAACATTTCTGAAAAACACAATGTGAACCTGGGTGCCACTGGCTTGACTGCGGCATATATGTATATACACGCATTGCAATACCAGTGGCACACCAACTGCTAAAAGGGCTATACAATACATGGAAATCCCTAAAGAAGCATTTATGCTATCTATAATACATGAGAAAAACATTGAGATTCTTAGTTCACACGTTTTGATCAAAATATGCTTATGCCACCCCCAACTTACGACGGGATCTCAAGGCGGGTGGTCCTACGCTATCTTTATCTCTCACTAGAGCCAAATTCAGACTTCTCAGGTTCTCTTTAAAGGGTTGTATCGTTTGAACTGTTCGTTGCTTTCAGCAATTCTCTGAGATTGAATTTGAAATCCAGGGGCGAGTCTCTCCTCCAGCGGGCGTGTCCTTCCCCTCCCAGCAGGCAGTCTCCCCTCACTGAAGATCTGTGACTCATCCTTGACTGTACAGGGGGGAAGCAGAGGGTGTCTCAGAGAGCAGCTTACAACCTCCGAGTTTGTCACTTGTATGCAGAGTTTTCCAGGCTAGCTTGGCTATAAGCAGTTAGCAGTCAGCCTAAAACTGATGGGGAATGTAGGAGAACACTGCCTCCCCCCCTCCTCTCCTTCTGTTACCAACAGGAGACTGTATGACGGGGGTATATGCGTTATACCACAGCCGAACTGATGAAAAATTTTGGGAGTGTACATGACCCTCCGTCTCCCCTTCTGTTACCAGACGGAGACTGTATGATGTGGTTATGCAGTTATACAACAGCAAACTGATGAGACTGTGAAAAGTGTACCTGCCCCCCCCCCCCCTTTTTGTTACAGGCAGCAGTCTTTCTTACTGTGTTTTTGGAACAATGCACACTCCCCCCTCCTTCTCTCCCCTTTTAAAAGGCAGGGATTTTTATAATACTGTTTATATGAGGGGATATGTGATTTAAAAAGGGCAGTCATTGCCCAGATTTTCCCCCTAGAGCGGGGGGAAGAGTTTACAGCCAGCACCCCTTGGTTTCACTATAGATTTTAACAGTCAGAGGGGAAAAAACAGAGGTGCAGGCAGCCAATCAAGCGCAGGGGACGTGACTGGGGGCGGTCCTTTTGGGGGGCGTTTTCCCAACGGCGAATGAAATGTCAGCCAGCCAATCACAGTGGGGGGGGTGTCTAGGGGGCGGGATCCAGCCGGGGGCATGTCCCCGGCCAGCAGCACAAAAACAAATACAGTTTTAAGAAAAGTAACTGCTAAACAATGACTGGGGTAATGCAAACCAATTACAAAGTGTTTTTTTTACTGTCCCCAAAATTGAGACAGTCTTTTGTGAAATAAACCTTTTTAAAATGGGGAAAGACTTAACACACCCCTTCCCGGGTACTGTCATGAACCTGGTTTATGCAAAAAATTTCTAAAGGCTACTGGGTCTTAACTGTCTCTGGGGAAGGCCATGGTCTTGCTCACACTTCTGTTTTGCAACCCTTTGGAAAGAGGGCAGCTTGCAGTGTGATCTGGGCCTCCCCGTCAACCATTATATGTGATTGGGAAAAACGATTGAATTCCACCCCCACATGCTCCAGCGATTGTGGAGCAGCGTAATACCATTATGCAGTATGAAATGTCACTGGCCTGATGTGGGGTGCGGACCCTTGGGGTTTTGACCCCTAGAGAGTGGAAACAGGTGAGGGAACTCTGCACAATGCTTGACAGTTTTGAAGAGGCCACCATATGGTCATCAGAATGATGCCCCTTTTCAGCATGATCGTTCTGGTTTTTTTTTTTTATTGGAAAAGGATAGGACTCTGCGGCAGCAGGGCCCAGCAGTGAGGGAGGAGAGGAGGGGGCAAAGAGAATTAAATGCCCGGGGGGGATGTAGAAGCCACGGTTTCGAATTGTTAGGTTTTCTTAGGCGTGATTCTGTCAAAGGGGGGGGCTGGAGGGATTCAGCTCAGAGAGGGGGATCGCAGAGGCTAGCCAGGGCTCTTGGACAGTCAGGATGAGGAAGTGGGGAGGAGAGGAGGGCGGGGTGGGACCCCCGGTCTGATTACCCTTCAATGGAAAAGGTTGGGACGATTTCAGGAAAAGGGAAAGGAGAAAGAAACCCGTTTTGTGCCCCTAACCCTGAGGGTTGGGAGATTCGGCAGATCTCCAATGAGTGCTTGGATACTACATTACCTGCAACAGGATCCACGCATCAAGCCAATAAAAATGAATAGTGATTACTGGGTGGACACCCTCCTTGATCCACATTACAAGACAAAAGTGAGCCATTTCCTTCCTCTCACAGAAATTGAGAGTAGAATGCAGGATTATGAGACAGTGCTTATTGACCGACTCGAGACATCTTTTACGTCTTCACATTCTAATGTCATGGTGGAACAATGTCACCAACGCGGCAGCAGTAGAATGGCAAATAGCCGCAGCAGCAGGCAGTGTGGCAGAACCCTACTCGGTGACATTTGGCAATCGATTTTTACCACCTCACCAACGCCTGCAAGGTAGGGCAGCATTCAGACACACAAAGACCGCCTTAAGACCAAGGTCCATGACAACCTGCATCTCAACATCAATGTTTTTGGATTTAATCTGGCCCCATTCAACTTCTGGGTGCTCAAACAGGATGAATGGCCTGAGCTTGCTGACATGCCATAAAAGTTTTATCCTGCCCAGCAGCCAGCGTTATCTCAGAACGCACATTCAGCACAGCTGGCGGGGTGATAACCGACAAATGTATCCGTCTTTCTCCTGAAAATGTGGATCATTTGACATTTATAAAAATGAATCAAGCGTGGATCTTTTGTTGCCCCGATTGCCAATGTCACTGACTAGTAAACTGTAGCAAGTCTTCTTGACAATGTGAAGTACACATTTAAACTACACTACAGCTCATTTCTGTAGTTCCTGTGCCTGCTGCTTCTACTAATTGTAGTCTACTGCTGCCAACAGTCATATTTACAAGTCTAACGCCTGAATTTATTTTGAAATATACACATGTATGACCTTGATATGCACTGCATACACCTCTTACTCCTCCTCCTTGTAGCCCTCAAAATCTTTATTTTTTAAATGCCTCCACCTGTACTACCACCAAATCTACTAAATCCTCTTATCCTGAACCTTGATATTTCCCATTGGCATGTTCTTGCTGCCACCAAAGGTACTTCTGCCTAATCTTGTCGAACTGGAACCTCCATGTTCCCGTTGGCATGCTCTTGCTGACACCAATGGTACTGCTGTCTAATCTAGTACAGCCTGCAGAGGCATCAGTCATTTATTAAATGTTTCAGTGCCCCATACAGCAAAATCAAATGGGGCCCCCACCCATTACTAGTTCCTATTTTTTAACCTATCAGTGGGCCCCTTTTTGACTAGGGCCTCTGAAGGAGTACTGCCTGTACTGCCCTATTGGCACCCCTGCCAGTTAACATGTGCCATTTCCAAAACCGGTGTCTTCTTGTGTGTCAAAGGGGCTTTTGGGCCCCCTCAGAATGCAGAGCCCATAGCAGCTGCTGCCGCTGGACCCCCTATAACTACGCCCCTGCCAGCTGAACCTCCATGTTCCCTGTTGGGATGTTCTTGCTGCCACCACATACATGTGCCATTTCCAATATCAGTGTCTTCTTTTGTGTCAAAGGGGCTTTTGGGCATACCGCATAGCAGGGCCGCATAGCAGCTGCTACCGCTGCACCAGAGAAACTTGTGTGCTCTAAGAAGAGATAAAATATTCTTTATCTCTTTTTAGAGCTGCTTCTTTGCAATGCAACTCAAAATAGCTTAATAGACCAAATATTACACAATTGCCTTTAGTTCATTTTATTTACTTAATCTGTGTATAACAAATTTTCAAATAATTCATACAATTTGGCATAAAAATATTTAAAAAAAGATTTTCTTGAGAAAGGGGGGCTTGCCCTTGAAACGTTTCACAGGTGTGCAGCACGGCCACTTCTCCGCTATAGCACTTTTGAACTGTTTTTCTGCCAAATTGTATGAAGTGTTTTAAAACTTGTTATACACGGATTAAGTAAATAAAATGAACTAAAGGCAATTGTGCAAAATTTGGTCTATTAAGCTATTTTGAACTGTTCTTCTTGCTTCCTGTCACGCCCAACCGTTTCTGGCTGCCTCCAATGTAAAATACAATATTGTACTGTATAAGCACCCATACAGTAAATACATGTGTGGCCAAAGCCGTATTAACAGAATTATGGGCCCCTGGGCATAGCACTGCAGTGAGCCCTGCCGAAATACATGACATCACACTAGGTCCTGCCTCGAGCCCCCCTCAAGCACACGCATATTATCACACCACTTATGTCTAGACAGCAGCAGCTTGTAGTCTACAAGACTAATTGGCAGGGCAGGGAGCCTTGGGCTCCCTTCTTCACCATGGTTTTTAATTGTCTGCATATCTTAAAATCAAAAACCCATTAAAAATAAGCAAAGCCCCAAGGGATCCGGGGTATGTTTTTTGTTTTCCGAACAACAATCCCAAATTGGGCCCCCATACTTATGAAAAAGATGGCCCTGTGTGTGGCATCTGTGGCTGACATTCGTAGTTGTGGAACAAGTGCCAGCATGGCACACCACTCATGTACTAATTATATGGGTGCTGATTAGTACATGTATTAAACATATGCTGCTGTTGCATACTGTACTTTTAGTTTTCCCTATTCCCCAACAGTTTTTAGCTGTGGAAGTACAATGCCCCCATGCCCCCAGCAGCACACAAGACAGAAAATGAGGGGCAATCTTCAAAAAAGGGGAAAAAAAAGCAAAACAAACGTAAAAACCCTTCTCTACACTATTCAACAGTATTTTTTTTTTGCTAGTTTTACATTTAATAAACATACCTGCTCTGGCTTACATACAGATTCAACTTTAGAACAAACCTACAGTCCCTATCCCGTTCATAACCCAGGACGCCCATATGGATGACCCTTGCAATAAAAGCAATGCAGTTTTGTTCCATTTAAAAACTAGAAATTTATTTTCAGCCATAGCAAAGAATTAGAGGTATTTCATATGTCAAAAATTTTTTTAAACCTTTAATTAAGATGAAAAAAGCAAATTAGGGATGTAGTGATTGACTTTTTAATGAAGCTAGTTGCTTTTTTATTTTGCACATATTATGTCCTTACATTGTTTTGAAAATGATCACCATTTTACGTGTGAGGGAAAGGTGAAAATATTGTCATGGCAGCTTGCCTAAAAGTTTGGAAACTCAGCTTGGAGTCTCCTATAACCTACATTGAATTGTCATTACCAAAATCTGGAAATAATATCATGTCTTAAAATGTTTTTGATAAAATATTCATAGATGGATTTTCCAGCTTTAGATTTTTTTCCTCTTTTAGAGCATGTCGTGCATACTGGAAGGCAAATATTCTACATCATAAAAGTTAAAGGGATCTTTACTTCTTTTTATCCTACCCAGCGTAGCTTCCTAGCACACAATAACTGGACTTATTACATCATATACCACAGCTGAGCAGAATGCACAATTTTCAATGCTGCCTATAAAAGTTTATACTCTTAAATACTCCCCTGCCTTGAGGACAAGTAGAAACCATGTTGAATTCATAGTACATAGTACTAGAGAAGTTCATGAGTGCAACTTGTTAGAGGCCTTGCTATTCCCTTTGCAGGAATAGATGTATTGTCATGAGTACTAGCTCACTATCATGGGGGGAGCCCAAAGTAGAAAACAATAATAAAAAATAAAAAATAATAATAATAATAAAAAATAATAAAGTTTTTATATTTTGGTTATTACAAAACCACAGCACCTTACAATGCAGAGGGTATAGGTACAGACACAACTGAACAGTGCACAGAATTAAATGCACTAATAAATCAAATAAGAGGTGTGAGGACCCTACTCGCAAGAGCTTACAATCTATGTGAAGATGGTGTGAGACAAAAGCTCAAATGATGGGGTGTATATGCCAGAAATTTAAATTATTCCTACTTCTGGTAGATCCTCCTGCCTTGAGTAGTTTGTAAGCATAGAGTGATATATTGTTTTATATGACTGAAGTCCTTTTTAGGGAAAATGTCCCTTACTTTGACTCAAGTCTGTCTCTGCTCTCCAGAATTGGTTATAAAAAACATTTCGTAGTTTTGGGTTTTGTCATTAACTGCATCTCATGTAAAAAAGGCCCGGGCTGCCCATTTTATTAGTTAATTGGTTTTTTAAGGCCGAAAAAAGACAACGTCCCTCCATTCAACCCATTGTCCTTAGTGTTTTACAAAGGAAGGCAAAAAAAACCTATGAGGTAGAAGCCAAATTTCCCATTTTTAGGGAAAATATTCCTTTTCCCCATCCAAATTGGGAATTTATAAATCACTGATCATCGACCTTTTTCCCGGAAACCTGGTCACTATGACTTGTTAATTTTAAACCCCTAAAATGCATCCAATGCTTTTTGAACTCGTTATTGAATTCACCATGACAAGTTCCTCTGGAGAAAGTTCCACAGTCTCACTGCCTTACAGAAAGAATCCCTTTCTATTCTTTTTAAAACCTTCTTTTCCCCTTGGCATAGGGGACCCCTTGTTCAGAACCGCCCTGAGTATAACAGATCTTGGGGGAAAGGGCTCTGTATTGACCTTTTAAAATATTATCACATTTATTATGTCCCCCCCCAAACTGTCTTTTTTTAAATAAATAATCCTAATCTTGCTAATCTTTCTGGGTATTGAGTCCCCCCAGTCCTTTTATTATTTTTTTTGCCCGCTTTTGAAAACCTGTTCAAGTTCACAATGTCTTTCCTGTGCACTGGGCCCAAAAATTTTCCACAATATTTCTGGTGGTCTAACGGACTTTATAGTGGGAGAATAATGTTCTTATCATGTGCATCTATGACCCTTTTAAGATATCTCCTGATCTTGTTTGCATTGACAGCTGCTGCCTGGCACTGGCTGCTACAATTAAGTTTACTGTCCACCAGGATCCCCAAATCCTTCTTCATGTCACTTTTTCCCCAGTGTTTTTCCGTTTAACAAGTAATCACAAAATTAATTTTCCTCCCCATGTGCATAACCTTGCATTTATCTCTGCCACTTCTCTACCCAGGCTACCAACTTATCCAAATCCCTTTATAATAAAACATTATCCTCTATTTTGTTGATTACTTCACAGAGCTTAGTATCATCTGCAAAGATTGATATTCTACTGTGCAATCCATGTGTATATTAAAGAGGATAGGGCCAAATACTGACCCCTGTGGTACCCCACTAGTAACAGAGATCCAGTCTGACTATGTACCATTAATCACCACCCTTTGTTTTCTATCACTGAGCCAGTTACTTACCCACTTGCAAACATTTTCCCCAGTCCAAATATTCTCATTTAACTTACCAACCTTTTATTTTGCACAGTATCAAATGCTTCAGAAAAATCCAGATATAGGACATCCAATGTCTTACCCCGATCCAGTCTACAACTAACTTCTCATAGAAGCTATTGAGATTAGTTTGACAGGACCGATCTTTCATAAACTCATGCTGGACTGGCATTATACATATTTTCAGTGAGATACTCCAGGATAGCATCTCTTAGAAAACCTTCAAACATTTTACCTACAACAGAGGTTAAACTTACCGGTCTATAGTTTTCAGGATTCCTTTTTTACCCCCCTTTTGAATAATGGCACCACGTTTGCTATGTGCCAATGCAATGGAATAGGGGAAACCACATGTTGGCCCCTAGAGCACAAAAGATGATGATGTCCAGTGAATGAGTAAATTAATAAAAGCAGCTTTATTGATTGCAACAGGTTAAAACTACTGCGTACAGGAAAATAATCTTTTGTTGGCCCTAAACTTGGAAGACCCGGAGTTTCCTTTAAACTGCATATGCATCCTTGGGAGAGGCAGAAAAGCAAAGATAAAGAGGTAAAAAGCAAGAGGAAGAGTACAAGAGGTATTTAAAAAAGCTGTACAGTGAGCCCCCAGAATTAACTCCACTTGTAGGCCCCAGTTTCAACTCCACATGTGAGCCCCCAGAATGAAATTCCATTGATGGGCCCCAGTTTTAACTCCACAGAATGAAATTCCACTAGTGGGCACTAAGCACTCCAGTGCTACACTGCATGTAAAGTATGGTCAATGACTATACCTCTGGTCTCATCAGCGGCTCAGGATGAAGTTCTATCCTTCCGACATGATTTACACTTCAGCTCTGCACACTCAGATTACTGCTGTGTATGTGCGAAATGCTCCTATAAAAACACACTGAAGTGGACATGTCTGTTTTAGTAAATCTTTGTGTTCCATATGAAATAACAACCCTGAAGCATCTTCTCTTATGACTCTGGGTTGTGCTGTTCCATTGTTATTCCTTCTAGAATGAATTACTGAATCAGTCATCTGGGTGTTACCATTCCAGTTTTAGAATTGGTGTGTGCCTGCACACACTTACTCTGTCACATACAGACTGTGCAGGACACACCTCCATTTGTTGACACCAATGTGAAAGATTCAGTAATACATTTCTAGAAAGAATAATTGAGGAACAACACAACACAGAGTTATAAGAGATGATGCTCCAGAATTGTCATTTCACAGGGCACACAGGTATATACTAAACAGACATGTTAATAGATGTTACAAGTCCTCTTTAAGATGACTTCCTTACAGCACGGAGAGGATTGTGGGGTTTTAAACCACAAGTAACTAAACTAAGGTATCATTCAGGGTGGAAGGTGTCATTTATCAGCTTAAAAGAATTAAATTCATGTTCTGACCAATCCAAGCTGGCATGTATAATAAGGAGCACTAGTCATGCCCCTTTTCACTCCCGCCTAGCTACTGCAACTCCTTCTCTGGCCCCCCGCTAGCACCCTCGCTCCCCTCCCAAACCACCTTAACTCTGCTGCCCTCTTATCCACCTCTCTCCCGCTACTCCTCTGCCCTCCCTCTGCCAATCCTTCACTGGGTTTCCCATTGCCCACGAATTCAATTTTAACACTAACCATGACCACAAGGGTCTCCAAGACCTCTCCCCCCATACATCTCTGCCCAATTTCCAAATATCTCCCCCCACACACTCCCGCTCCTCACAGGACCCTTTTCCTCTGCTATCCCCCTTATACTCCTCACACAACCGTCTCCAAGACTTCTCCGGGCTTCACCCCCACTTGGGAAACCCCTGCCCCAACACATCAAATCTCCTCCCCTTTTTCACTTCAAAACAACCTAAACCCATTTCTTCGGGTTGCCTATAACCTTTACTAAACTTTTTCACTACTTCCCCCACAGACTTGTTGCCCCTCACCTCCTTCTCTTTCCCCCTCCTGTAGATTTTAAGCCCTCGCGGGGAGGGGCCTCTCTCCCCCGTATCCAATTGTCATTATCCCCCTTTTCACGTACTCGTTTGACTTATGAATATATGTTTAACCCCCTCGAATGTACACCCTGGAATCAATGGCGCTTTAAAATAAATAATAATAATAATAATAATAATAATAATAATAATAATAAATAATAATAAAGGAGCACTAGATTGGTGGAGAAAGACATAACAAGGGACAATTAAATAGATGACGGTCCACCTAAAAAACAATCATGCCGAATTTCAGGGACCAAGAATGCTGGGTCACCTACTAAAACTACCTTCTTGGGCACCGAAAGAAATGGCAGCACCTGATTATTGGAATTGTTTCACCTTTGATTAGGAGACAAAATCATTTATTGCTGTGCCTTGCACATGACTGACTGATGTGTTCGCAGATTGCAAAAGCTAGGGTGAACCATTTAGTAAGTACAGATGTAGCAAATTTGGCAGTAATATCACAGCGTTCTATGTTATCTGTTCTTAGAACACAAGAAAAGCCATTAAAAAAGTTGAGAGAATATTATGTACTGTAATATGGTGCGTTACCTATCAAGTTTATTATTGCTTCGTCTGGAAATAGCCATATTTTTGTAATACCTGGAGTGCTTACTCACGTGATTGCGCCCAGATATCCTTCACAATGAAATTCGTTCTGAGAAAAATGGGTTTCCATACGGATTTTTAGCTATCTCCTTAAGGTTTGGAAACATCCGTCCTCTACTCCCAATATACACCAGGAGTAATCCACATTTCATACTAGCCTACAATAAGAGAAGCAAGGCTTTTATGTGACTATCATCAAGCCCACTAAGCACGGTTTAGAGAGATGACCACATTTGCATATTATTTTTTGACACCTACAGATCTATTACCTATGAATTGATTCTATACTCTAAGGGTACAGCCACACGGCAAGTTTTAAATGGCGGTCGGGTTCTGTTTAAGAATCCGGACGGTATTTTGGTGCCTTTTCAATGGTTTTGGGGGGACGGTTCTGTCTCGGGTTTGCGTATTCGGCCATCCCCCTTAACCAATGAATAGCACACTCTCAGCCTAAAAACCGGGCGGAAGATTGTGCATGTTCCGAGTTTTTCAGGAACTCCGGTGGTGTGAAAATCCGTCCAGTAGAAAAACCCCACAGTGTAGACTACTGGGCAGTTTTTCTATTGCCGTCTACAGGGATGGTTGACAGTTGGTTTTCAGATGGTTTTCAAATCCGAAAACTGTCTGAAAATCCATCTGGAAACCTTGCCGTGTGGAGATACCCTAAAAATTAGGATGTGAGTCTAGTTGTGGAAACTCAAGAAGGGCTTTTTTTTCCCAATGGGGATTGAATATGGGCATTACACTTCTGTATTCTGACTCATTGGGGATCCTATTCCATCTCTCTGTGTCTTTTCATGTGCTTTTCATCCCCTGCATACGTTTTCTAGATGATGTAGTTACACAAGTCATCAACTCACATGAAATTACAACACTCTTCCCACTGCTGAGACGTTGAATGCAGAGTGGGCGCTAAAATTAAATTTCCGTTCATTTCCCAACACTTTTTTTAACTGAACTTGAAAAAAACTTTGGGCTTGGGACAACACTAACCTAAATTGTTTATGCTAATTTTAACCCTAACCCTAATTTAGGGTTAGGGTTGTTTATGCATGTTTATGGGCTGTTTCCCGGTGGGGATGTAAACCTTTTGGGCTGTCGTCACTTCGGGTTTAATTTTAACATGGGGGGGAGATTGTCTCACCAAACACAAAAAAGGGAAGCTCACTTTTTTTTTGGGAAAATTTCCCAAATTAAAACCAATGGGAGAGTTCCAACCACCTCTCGGCTTAAAACTGAGACTTACCAAGGCCAATTTTTTTTTTTTTTGTGACTTTTGCCAAAGTTCATTTTAGGCTTACCGGAATCAAATTGCTGAGGTTTGAGTTGAATTTGACATTTAAAGGGAAATCAAAGCGCAACCCCCTATTAAAAAACCAGGGGAAAATTACAAAAAATCAGTAAGGCAATTTTTCCATACGGGCTTTTAGTAGTCATGTTTACCGTATCCACTGGGAAAACTCCCAACACATACGTTAACCCTATTGTATAGGTATATGTGGGACCTAAACATCAGGGACTATTCTGATATATGCCTCCAATGGAGACTCTAAGTCACAGGATACAAAGAATCTAATGCAGAAGTGTGACTCCACATCAGGTTTTGTTCTTTGCATGCTATATCATGGGCCCTAATTTTTTTCAAGAAGCATTTTTCCCTGAGAGAAATTTTTAATATGGAACTGTGGGGGGCCCCAAATGCCCTGGGGAAGGGGCTGTGCAATAGCTTTATCGGTGCAAAAAGTGCCTAACTTGGTTAACTTGGGTCAGAACCTTCGTCGCAGAGGTGAAAAAAGAAACCAAGGATCCTTTCACAAAAGGACCCAAAATTTGGGCCCCGTTGGACCCTATTTTAAAACAAAGGGGTTTGTTTAAGTTTTGGAATGGGGTTCCCCCTGGGGGTTTTTTGGGGAAAAAAAAAATGCCTTTTTGGGGGGGGGTCCCGGAAAAAAAGACAGAGGTTCTGAAAGGGAACCTCCATTTTGACCTTTTAACCAAAAAACCTTTAAAAACCCCTGACCCGCCCCCCCTTTTTTTTTTTAAAACTTTAAATTTTCCTTTTCTATTATTTCTTTCACATTTGGAGATAAGTTCCAATAAATAATTTTCCCCTTTTAAAAAAAAAAGTATGGGAGAGGCTGCTGTTTTGTGCAAAATTTCCTGGTTGCCGTAGTCTGACATTCTTTATTTCCAGGGTCCCTTTTCTAAAAGCCCCCTATTTTGGGGGAACGTGAAAAAATTTAAAAAAGGTACGATTTGGAATTTTTTTTTTTTTAAATTTTTTCAGGGCGCAGTTTTTCCCGGGTTTGGGGTTTAAAATTTTAAAACCCAAGTTTTAAAAAAAGCGGGGTTTAGGGGCCTTTTTTCATTTTTTATTTTTCGGGGCAAAAAATGCCATTTCTTGCATTCATTTTTTCCCTCACAATTTTCGGGAGATTTAAAAACAAAAAACTGAACCATAATTTTTTTCCAACCCAAAAGAAATTGTCCCCTTTAAAACAGATGTCCCCAAATTTGTTTTTGTGTCGAGCAGCAAACCCGGGTTTAAGAACTGGGTAGCACCCGATGGACAGCCATGGCCCCTAAGAAATCATTCTTTTTGACAACTCCTTTTGGGCTAGTGAAAGGGTTGTGGGGCAACTATCGATATCGTTTCTATTCCGATTCGGCCCAAATTAAACATGACGAAATCCCCATAGGGCATAACGATTATTCCCCCCCGATGACCCATTAAAGTCTATGGGAGAGGGGGCAACAGCTTCATTCTTGCACCCAAAGGGCTGGAGAAGCTGTAATTTAAAACTCCACAACAGAAAAATTTGGATACCTGCTACATCTTAGGCAAGACAATTAGGAAACCCAAGAGTCACAGAAAAAAACGGGACAGACAATTCACTACCCCTGTCTTGTACCACAGCATGCCCCTTTAAAACCCTTTGCATGACCCACAAAATTAAAAAGTGCCAGAAGGCAGTATTATTTGAACCATCATTTTACTTGAATGTACATTGACTATCTCTGTCCTTTGGAACGCAGCATGACCCTTAAACCTGTCTTGACCCACAGTTTTAAAAAGTGCCGGGGGAAAGGAGTCTTTCAACGACCATTTTAGTTGAACTGGACATTGACTATACCTGTCCGGACCGCAGTAGGGACCATTTAACCTGTCTGACCCACAGATTAAAAAGTGCCAGAAAAAGGAGTCTTTCAATCACCATTTTAGTTGAACTGGACATGGGCAGCAAAGGAACGCTTGGTCTTGAAAGTGGCGGAGGAGGCGAAGACAGTGTGACAGTGTTTGGAAGCCCGGGACCTTCTCTCGCCAAGTGTTCCCTCCATTTCAACTCATGCATTCGCTGCATGTGACTAGACATGTTGGTGGTGGTTAAAACCTAAGTTTCCCTTCCCCTTTACTGATGAACGTTTTACGGCAAAGGCGGCATTTGACATCGCTGGGTGAATCAGAGACTTGCTCGAAAAAGGCCTAGGCTTGAGAGGTCCTGGACCTTTTCGACGGCGATAAGCGAGGAGCAGTGTTTCCGCTGATCATGGCTGGCAGAATAATCTCAGCGGACTTGTGCGACCGCCCTCTCCCTTTTTGAGGCGGGACCCATACTGACCAAACCCCATCGTCTTCCTCCTCATCCATGATGAAGCGTTCGCAAGCAAAATTCTGCTGAAAAGCCACGTTTGGATCCGCAATGTCGTCATCATCTTTCATGAACACAGGTGACTTCCCCCGTCCTTAAAAACTGCATCCAGGAGCTCCCGGGCTACAAGCAAACAGGCACTGCAAGGCGTTGCCGACCCCCCGGGGATTTTTGCCGATTGACCGGCTTCCTTCTCCTCCTCTGATTGCATCAGCAATTGGGCATCAGAGCAGACAAAATCATCCTCTTTGGCCTCTTGATCCACAGTGGTGGGTACACAAGTTGACATTTGGGCTGCCTTTGCTTTATGTTGGACGGATGCTGACGATGATGATGATGACGTTTGTGGCCGTGACTGGGAGGACGTGGAGGTAAGACTGCTGGATGCAGGTGCATTAACCACTGAAGAACAGATTGGCGATGCTGTTCGTTACTAAGATTCACAGGGCACCGACCCAGCGATGACAGGCCTGACGGTCCTGCAACCGATGATCCGCTGGCATGCGTGTTGTCGCCAGCACTGGAAGGAGCACCTTCTCTCGTACCTCTACCTCCATGTCCTACACCCCTCTTTGCTCGCTTACCACCTGCATTTCGCTCCATGTACAGAAAGCTAAAAATTTAAAAGGTATGGAAGATTTTTTTTTGACAGTCTCTTATTGGAAGACGGAAAAATCACAGCTATTCTTAAATCCCTCTCATTTCCAACAGCCAGCTAGGATTAGAAACAGAATTGTTTTTATCGAATACCTGTGAATTGCGGTCTGGTGGAAGAACCGTAAGACCAAATCAACAGTGTTCTTTCTTCAGTCCCAGGGATTTACAACTGCCCAGTAGGACTAGGAATTGATAGTTTTCAACAAACTATCATACAAGTGCACTATCTGAGCCAAACTGAGATTCACCGAGCGCAATAAAACTATACAAAAGTTACACGGTTGAGAAATTGCGGTTTTTGCAGCAATGACAAATGAGAACAGTTACTAGAAAATGTTTCTATCAAAATTGGCGTACAACTTAGCTATTTGAAAAAAACTGGGGCCGCACCACGTGCAATACAGCTATTTAAAAGTTACACGGATAACAAAAGGTGGTTTTTGCACCAATGAGATACACCAACAATTACTACAAAATTTCTGTATTCAAATTTAAGTACAAGGTGGTTCTTTGAAAAAAAATGGGCCGCACCACGAGAAAAACAGCTATTTAAAAGTTATACGGATAACAAAAGGTGGTTTTTTGCACCAATAAAATTTACCCAACAGTTACTACAAAATTTCTATATCCAAATTTAAGTACAAGGTGGCTCTTTGAAAAAAAACTGGGCCGCACAACGTGCAATACAGCTATTTAAAAGTTACACGGATGAGAAATTGCGTTTTTTGCAGCAATGACACACGAGAACAGTTACTAGAAAATTTCTGTATCAAAATTGACGTACAACGTGGCTATTTGAAAAAAACTGGGATGACAAAATAAAAGGTATAATTTCACCTTAGGTGCAAGGTGTGCTGGCCAAAAAGTGGTAAAAAAATGGCATTTCAATGCAGGTTCAAAGCAGAGTCTGGGCTGCACAATATGCACCTTCTTTTCTAAAGCCTGTCTGTACGTCCGTCCGTCCCCCCACCCTCCCGCGGCTGGACAGCGCTAGATGCTTCTTTAAAAGTCTGTGTCAATAAGAACTGAAATTCTCTAATCTACCTATATTCTATTGTTCACAACTAAAAGCATAGTTGTCTGTATGAATAAAGATAATCACTGTGTCTCTGAGCTGAGCTGTATTGAGAGACACGCAGCACAGTGTTAGACACTGAAAGACTGATGCTGAACAGGAAACGCTGTTCTATGCAAAATGAAGTCATGTGATTTTTCCAACCAATGACAACCATACACATCACAGTCATGACGTCGCACACCCAGCTCACCCTGCTCTATGCTCTAAGCTGATTTGCTGTCCACCAAAATTACAGGAAATGCTGAAAATGGCACGATAGTAATAGTTTATCTGTATGATTGTCACCTAAAGTATCGCGTGATCGGAAATTTCCGATCAGCCTAAAAATCATGCCGATTTCAACTTTGTCGATTATAATCGCTCATCCCTACTTATGACCCATCTATCCTAAACAATTGGAAGGCCGTGTAGAGTGGAAGGGCATAAGTGGTTAACTGCTTCCTTGCCCTCCATTGAACACTATGGGGGACACGTATGAAAACTGCCTAGGTCTAAGACTTTCTCTGTTGACCATAGCAACCAATCAGAACTCCCCTTTCCCCTAGAACTATCTAAAATTAAATGGGAGCTGTGATTGGTTGTTTTGGGCAACAAAGAAAGTCTTAGAGGGTTTTTATACATGAGGCTCTTCGAGTAGGTCCTGCAATTTTGCATAAATTAAAGTGCACCCTACTAGAAAACTAATTTTGCTGATTATTGTGCATATTAGATGCATAGTGTTGTAAAAAGAAAGCAAGTACTACTGTTTTATACACTAAAGCAGTGTTTCCTACGTACTGGCTCCTAAATGGCTATAGCATTGAATATCATTTTAACATAATGGCATCACCGATATCATATATTGCTACTGCTTGGCACAAAAGGCATATAACTGGCAGTTAATGGTAGGATAAGATCCACTGGATTTGGTCTTATATTTAACAGGGAATCTGTCACATAGATTATGCCCCCCTTGCTGAGGACAGCACAAGCTAGTGCCAGACATGCTGTTTCCAGCTCTGTTCTCCTTATTCTGTAAGATGCAGCAGTTTCAGAGCATTTAATGCTCAAACCTGGCAATTTTCAGCCTGTTCTGCCAGAGAAGAGTCCACCTAATTCATGAGCTGAAGTTATCTCCTCCCACCCATGATGAGCTCCGCCCATCTGTTGATTAATCATAGGTTTCTACCTATTCATAGTAAAAGGTTAAGCTGCTGTGAATGGGCGGAGCTAGCTGTGGTGGGTGGGGCTAATGTCTGCTGGTGTCATCTTTCATATTTTGGAATCTAGAGAAGGTTGTGGGTCCATGCATTTAAGACTAGTTTTTTAGCTTATATCATATGTACCTCAGCAACCACACACCATGTCTAAAGGGGGTACATGAGCTGTTTGTATATAGTTCTTACATATTGTATAGCCTTGTAAGTAGTTTGATTAAATGTATTTAAATAGGGAATACAAGCCTTAGAAATATTGAAGGTCCTTGTCATAGACAATATTGGTCACATTCCCACAAATATTAATTCTCCTCTGTTCCCCACAAATGTTTTCTTTATTCATTATATTTGAGAGAGGCTTTAATTCATGAAGTGAAACTACATATGTAACAAAATTCAACTTTACAGTAATATCATGGGGCAACCCATCTTGGTATCATTGAAAAAACAAGTTAAATTTCTGTACCAAAATATCAAGGGCGACATGTATGATCGGGCTTTACTCCTGTTTTTTAGCGTATATTGCGCCTCCTGGCCCGAATCCCGCTGTCGGACGCCGGGATGCGGTGTTAGGCGCAGCGTTCGCCACTTTCAGCTGCGCCCCACATGAAGGGGCGGGCAGTGGGCCGGTTGTGGGCGCGGGAAGGCTTCCGGGGCGGGACGCGGCGCGCTCGAAAACTCCCAGGCATGTACGATGGGAAAGTCGGCAAAGGAGGCGCAGTGCGGGCGTTGGCCAGCTCCGACAGGCAGACCTGGTTTATTTTGGTCAAAAATGCTCCGGCAGAGGCAAAAGTGAAGCAGGATCGGAACATGCGGGGAAAGCAGATAGAAGATCGCAACAGAAATTTTTCCGCTCCGCCCGTGCAGCAGGATATGATTCCGAAAAAATCCCCTTTATAAAGGGGAAAACAGTGTCAGAAAAGGGGCTGAACCTCAAAAATAAACATAATTTAAAAAAAAACTTTCCAAAAAACTAGAACGGCGCAATATCAAGAAATCGGATATTGGAAATTCCGGGAAATACAGTAATTCAAATTCTGAAACCCATTCTCATTGGTTGTTAAACCAAGGATTTAATAGTATTTGGGGGCAACGAAAATAAAGAAATAAACATGATTTTATTGATTTAATATTTTTTTTTCGTTACCCACCATATTATCATTCGTTTTATATACACATCGGTACAACTTTTAGTGTTATAATTTGATTTCGGCCATGTACAGTTTGATTTTTTGATTGCATTAGAAAACCCATAGGAGGTCGCTCGCTCTTTCCCCTTGGTCCAAATAACGGCGCCTTTTTAACTTAGCCAATCACAGAGCGCGTCAGAATTTCTTTTCCCCCTAGAACTCTATGAAAAAGTAGCTCGCGCTCTGATTGGCTAAGCTGGACGAGCCCCCGTTGCTCAACCAATCAGCTCGTTTCTGCATTTTTGAACTGTCCCGCCTTTGAATTATGATTGGTCATTTTTCTCCATAGGATATAATGGGACATTGTCGCTCTATTTGATTGGCTGGTTTATCCCGGCCCAAATGAGAATAGCTTAACAATTTGAATTACTGTATTTCCGGCAATTCTCACTATTGCATTATGTAGTCCCGGTCTCGGTGACAAACGGTTGTTGGGTTTTAAATGCTTTATTTTGTAAAGAAGGTTCTGCTCTTTATCTGATAATGTTTTACATTTAATAAAAATAATTTTTTGATTAATACTTCATGCCGCACGGCGCCTGGCCCCGAGATTTCAGAGCGCCCATCTCTCCATAAAATTTTAATGGGGGGAAGTAGCTCGCGCTTGATTGGTGGGAAAGCCAAGCCCCCTAGCTCAGCCAATAAGCTCTTTTCTGTCTTTTTACTGTATTTTGAATTATCCCGCCGTGGATTTGATTGGTTTAAACTTATCCATAGACTAGAATGGGTCTTTGTAGCTCCTAATCTGATTGGTCAATAATTCTACATAGGTTTTAATGGGTCTCTGTCCCCTCCTATTTGATTGGTGAGTAGCCAAGTCCCCGGTAGCTTAACCAATCAGCTCTTTTCAGCTTTTTACTGTATTTTAAAATACCCGCGTGGATTCTGATTGGTCTAAACTTCCCCATAGGTTTTAATGGTTCACTGTCGCTCCTTTCTGATTGGCCGGTTATGCGACCCAAACAGAATAGCTTTCTGAATTTTGAATTACTGTATTTCCCGGCAATTTCCAATTCCTAATTCTTGAATTAGGATATTGGAAAAATGATTTTGTTTTATGTATTTTTTATTTTTGAGGTTTCAGCTCTTTTCCTGAGAATGTTGAACGCCTTTATAAAGGCGATTTTTGATTCATACTCCGCACCGACATATCTCGCATCGGAACTGTTTTTCGGCGCAGTCCCGCACGGCGCCTAAGTCCCGACTGCCGCCCCTGTCCCCGCACTGTGCCCCACACACAATGGCGAGGCGCAGGGAAACTTTTCCTCGCATGTACGAGTGCACCTCCTCGGACGGCGGGAAACTTTTGGGCAGCGCCGCACTGCGCCTCGGTCCCCGCACTGAGCCCCACACAATGGCCAGGCGCGGCGGACTTTTCCCCGCATGTATGACCGCACTACCTCCGGCGCCGAATCATAGGCGCAGCGCCGCACTGCGCCTCAGTCCCGCACTGCGCATAACACACAGGCGAGGCGCGACGGACTTTACATGGAATGTATGAGCGCGCCCCGGCCCCGACATAAATCAGGCGCAGATTCTGCCGGGAAACTGGCGGAAAGGTGCGCCCCGACCCGGCGAGATTCATACATGTCGCCTCAAATGTCAATGTGTTGTTTATCTTTGCTATATCTGTATATCACCATCTTAGCATCTCTTTCTTTAAAGACGGTTCTACAGCAGTGACTGATATTTCAGCTCTGCAATTCCTAGCTGAACCTGTTAGAGGAACATTAATGATGGAGTGGTTTTAACAGCAGGGCAGAAGGCTATAGAGCTCTAAAGAATTAAAGTTTATTAATAAGTAAGATCAACAAGTCCCTTTGCTGATAAGACACAGCAAGAAGTGACATCACCATCCTGTCCAGGGCTGCTAGAACAGAGAGAGGTGGTCAGTAACCTAGAAAACCTTCTGGAGATAAGTACTGCTCTAACTCTGAATGGAAGCAAAATCAGAGCAGCAATGTATATGGTAATAATCTTTATTTACATTTGCCTACATGTTTAAAGCCAATCAATAAGATGAGAATACCCCTTTTAATGGGTATCTATGTGTTGCAGACGTCACTCCTACAATTACAGAGAATAAACATTTGCTGCTTGCCGTATACTTGCACGACTGTGACTGGAAAATAACACAGAAAGTGACAGAGACCATTAGGATCAATGCATTGTTCTGCTCATTAATTTCGTAGTTGCACAAGAAAGAATGAACAGTTTTGATTTGGGAGAATGGAGGAAAAGATTTGAAGAGAGGTATAAGAAAAATGCATCTATTAGCTGTCCTTATCTTGCAAATTCATCTCTCTGTGGTAAGTTGTCTGGCCGTGGTGTGCTGGGTCTGGTTCCCTGTCTCATTTGAATCATTCCTGTAGAATTTTAGAGATTGTTTATAAAACCCCAAAATGGAATCAGAACACAATGAGCTGTGTTACCACAGAAATGCAAGACATGTTTTAACCATTTCACTGACCCTGAACCCAGGAAAGAACAGTGTACACACTCAGCTGGCACTGCCTGATTGACTACCAATGTGCAGAAGTCGAAAAATCTGGGAAGCTCAGCAGAAAAGTGTTCAGTTCATTTTAAAGGGGTATCCCAGTTTTATTTTAGTCATTTATTTAGGAAAAAATCATTTCTACTATACCTGCTCTCATACAGCATAGGAGGTTACTACATAGCTGACGTGTGTAATGTCTAGTGCATCTGTCACAATAACTCGAGGTCAGATATGACGTTTTAAATTGTGATTTCTCACCTCTGTCTACAAGTGTCACCTGCTGCAGGGGTGTCACAAGGGGGCCTTATTCTGTGTCCATGAGATTGGGGACGACTGCCCAGGTGATAGGCTTGGGATCCCTTACTGGAGTTAGTAATTTGCTATAGATATAAGGCTCTCCTGTTAATAGGTGGTGCCCCACCAGACTTGATAATAGAAAGGGAGTTATTCCCTATTTCAGAAGCAAAAAGGGTTAAATGATGAGGTGAGAGATCAGGTTTTTAAATAGTGTGTATAGAGGTTAAGAGTTTATAATAATAAAGTTACGTTTTAGTGTTTAACAGATAGAGGACTGATAGAGTTTAAGTTTGCCTACGGCAAAATAGTAAATATAGTATTCTGTCACAATAAGACCCCTAAGCATCACGTTTCCCCTCTCATTCAGCAAAAGTGTTGGCATAAGGCTAGGCGCACATCTGTGTTGTGAGTTCTTATTTTTTTTTGTTTCTTCATAGGAAGAGAAAACTGAAAATAATGGCTGTGATGGACCCTTTACATGTTGAACACCAGCGCCACACAATAGACCCATTTACTATACTGGTCTCTGTCAAGTTTCCCTCATGGCGTCAGTCATTTCAATGGAAAAAAGAGCATCAAGCTGCACTTATTTTTCCTTAATTTTAGACTTAATTTGCTCATAACAGAATCCTCAACAGCTATATGAGCCGAGCCTAGGACATGTGCTAGGTCAACCTAGGAGTAACTGAATAAAATTGAACATGGGGCCATTTACATGAAATGTATATGTCCTAACACTTCTTATGTCATTTTCCCCAATGCTAATTGAATTTCAGTGGTCACAAAAGTCAGGTTTCATCCTGTTCATTTTCCCCTTTAAATGGGTTTTCTTACCATGCTGTTTCACAGTCACAGGCAGCTTCAGATTCACACTGCCTTGTACGGATGTAGGTGGTTCTATAGCAGTGATTAGCATATTTAGCCACTTTATAAATAGCTGAGGTGTGCAGGATATTTAACCTGTAGTAAAAAAACAAATCTATAGTAGAGGAGTGAAAAGTATTTATCAAAGAAACAAACAATCTAATCTTATTAGAGGTAAAGACTCTGTTTCTGAGTGAGCTCTGGCCTTGTGACGTGTCACTCCCTGCTCTCTGTCTGAGCAGGAGGGGAGATATGGACAGTAACCTGAAGACACTTGTGTGCACTCAGAGCAGATAAAATCTCTCTTATCTCCTGACCAGGGTAATATCAATAGAGTAATGTACTTAGTAAAAGTATTCATTTACTATTCCAAAAATTTTGAAAGCTAATCATTGTAGTGAGAAACCTTCTTGCACTATACAAATCTACTGGTTCTAGGAAAAATCATACAAAAAGATGTCTCTTAAATGCACCGTGATTCTGAAGTGATTTTTTGGGTTGCATTTTTTGTCATTTGGGTGTGGAACATTGAAGATTGAAAAGCTGTAAAAAACACCTAAGTGCCTAAATCTACTTTCTTTCTACATGACACTTTCTTTTATAGTAAGCTGCTTTACCTTAATACAATGGGGAAAAAAAGTATTTAGTCAGCCACCAATTGTGGCCTGTAATTGACATCATAGGTAGACCTCAACTATGAGAGACTGCCCTATCGAGCCTAAGCTTGGTACCACTCTTCCTTGCGGTAGAGTATAACTCTTCTTTCTGCCTGAGACTAAAGCTAACGAAAACCCCCAAAAAAGGGATTAACTTGCAAGTCTTCATCTTCAGCAGTTTTCTGGAATGGAAGGATGGTTCTTTAGGTCCCTGTATCAACTATAGAGGCTTAAATAAGATAACATTCAAAAACCATTTTCCCTTGCAACTGTTTGAAAGACTTTGAGACTTTACTTAAACTCTGTGGGGTGTAGCTAGAGACTCATGGGCCCGGGTCCATAGCATATAGGCTATTTAAATCTGATACCAAGTTAATCTCAAAATACTTCAGTGAAGTGGATTGGCATTTGAAGGACAGTTTGAATCTAATTCTAGTCGTAGCTTTCAAGGTCACAAAAGTCCAGATTTATAATTATTAATTTAAAGGGGTTGTCATAAGAAAATGAAAGGAACAGCTCCCGGGCCCCCAGTGAAATAAAGAAATTGTATGCTCAACTTTCTCCAGTCCCTGGTTCCAGCGCCTAATCTCCCTGGTCTTCTGATGACATACAGTACCTTGCGAAAGTATTCGGCACCCTTGGCCTTTTCAACCTTTTGCAACATTTCAGGTTTCAAACATAAAGATATAAAATTATACTTTTTTTGTGAAGAATTAACAACAAGTGGGACACAATTGTGAAGTGGGACGAAATTTATTGGATATTTTAAACTTTTGTAAAAAAAATAAAACTGAAAAGTGGGGCGTGCAATATTATTCGTCCCCTTTACTTTCAGTGCAGTAAACTCACTCCAGAAGTTCAGTGAGGATCTCTGAATAATCCAATGTTGTCCTAAATGACTGATGATGATAAATATAATCAGGGCCGTATTTCCCACTAGGCACTCGTGGGCACGTGCCTAGGGCGGCGCCTGTTAGGGGGCGGCACTGCAGCAGGAGTTGATTTTTGTTTTTACTTTTTTTTTTGCTCCGGGCTGGGGGCAGGTGAAATGTGACTGGGGAGTGGAGGCAGGTGAAATGTGACTGGGGAGTGGAGGCAGGTGAAATGTGACTGGGGCCTGGGGGCAGGTGAAATGTGAGTGGGGAGTGGAGGCAGGTGAAATGTGACTGGGGAGTGGAGGCAGGTGAAATGTGACTGGGGAGTGGAGGCAGGTGAAACGTGACTGGGGAGTGGAGGCAGGTGAAATGTGACTGGGGGCTGGAGGCAGGTGAAATGTGACTGGGGAGTGGAGGCAGGTGAAATGTGACTGGGGAGTGGAGGCAGGTGAAAAGTGACTGGGGAGTGGAGGCAGGTGAAATGTGACTGGGGGCTGGAGGCAGGTGAAATGTGATAGGGGGGAGTCAGGTGAAATGTGACTGGGGAGTGGAGTCAGGTGAAATGTGACTGGGGAGTGGAGGCAGGTGAAATGTGACTGGGGAGTGGAGGCAGGTGAAATGTGACTGGGGAGTGGAGGCAGGTGAAATGTGACTGGGGAGTGGAGGCAGGTGAAACGTGACTGGGGAGTGGAGGCAGGTGAAATGTGACTGGGGAGTGGAGGCAGGTGAAATGTGACTGGGGAGTGGAGGCAGGTGAAATGTGACTGGGGAGTGGAGGCAGGTGAAATGTGACTGGGGAGTGGAGGCAGGTGAAATGTGAGTGGGCAGTGGAGGCAGGTGAAATGGGAGTGGGGAGGGGTTTCAGGTGAAATGTGCGTGGGGAGGGGTTTCAGGTGAAACGTGAGTGGGGAGTGGATTCAGGTGAAACTTGAGTGGGGAGTGGAGGCAGGTGAAACGTGAGTGAGGAGTTGAGGCAGGTGCAATGTGAGTGGGGAGTGGAGGCAGGTGCAACGTGAGTGGGCAGTGGAGGCAGGTGAAACGTGAATGGGCAGGGGAGGCAGGTGAAACGTGGGTGGGGAGTGGATTCAGGTGAAACGTGAGTGGGCAGTGGAGGCAGGTGAAACGTGAGTGGGCAGTGCAGAGTAGAGGCAGGTGAAACGTGGGTGGGGAGTGGAGGCAGGTGAAACGTGAGTGGGGAGTGAAGGCAGGTGAAATGTGAGTGGAGGCTGTAGGCAGGTGAAATGTGAGTGAGAGGTGTTAGGAATGGTGGGAGGATGGGGGAAGGCAGGGGAACATGTTATAGGTGCCAGACTATATGGAGCTGTGTGTCACTGTCATATAATGGGAGGTATCAGACTATATGGAGCTGTCTTATCATAGGAGTTATCAGACTATATGGAGCTGTCTATCATATAATGGGAGGTATCAGACTATATAGAGCTGTGTGTCATGTGATGTGTTGTATAGGTGTCAGTATCATATAGGGCTGTCATCTGATGTGTATATAGGTATCATATAGGCGGGTGTCTAGGGCGGCACTTCTTAGTGCCACGTGGTCATGCAGCATAACAGCCTAAGGGTGCTCTCACACAGTGCGTTTTTGATGCATTTGTTAATGTGTTTTTTGTGCAGGTCGGCCCAACAATTGATGCTGTACATTACTGCACAAAAATCGCGGTAAAATCATGATTTTTGCACAGCAGCAATGTACAGTATTAATCACCGCGCCTTTCTGCACAAAAAACACACATTAACAAACGCATCAAAAAGTCCTTGTGTGAGAGCACCCTCAGGCTGTATGACCACCTGGCCATCTCACCTATATAATCTTATTAGACCTTCCATCTAACTATGAGACCTGTCCACTGTAAAGGCAGGGGCCCCAGTGTCTTCCCTGCCCTCCCCCTTCTCCCCTACCTCCGCCTTCATTTCTTATAACATTCTGGGAAAAGGAAGTCTGATTTGTTGCTATGGGTGAGAATGTCTGTCATAGATCATAATCACATACAGACGACCAAACGAAGAAATCTACAATCAGAAAATAAAAATGTCCAAGAAGAAAGGAATATGGATCAGGGTCTGGATTTGATAAATAAAATAAAATATTGGTGACATATTCCCTTTAAGCTGCAGTGTGGCTTTTATTGGTTGAAGTCTAATGGTTTAGGTGCAGGCACAGTGTGGCGGCATCTCCAGTCTATCCTGTATGCTGAATAGGTTCTCCAACATCTAGGAAAGCTGGGTGATGGCAAACCCTTCAATTAGCTTTCTTCTTGAGCCGTTACATGGTCATAGTGAGCGTGGCTTTTGTAAAGGGGTGTGGCATAATATGAAAGGGGCGTGGTAAGCTAATTGGTTAATGGGGGCGTATTAGGGTTTAGTGCCTAGGGCAGCACGACCTATAAATACAGCCCTGAATATAATCCACCTGTGTGTAATCAAGTCTCCGTATAAATGCAGCTGCTCTGTGGTAGTCTCAGGATTCTGTTTAAAGCGCAGAGAGCATCATGAAGACCAAGGAACACACCAGGCAGGTCCGTGATACTGTTGTGGAGAAGTTTAAAGCCGGATTTGGATACAAAAAGATTTCCCAAACTTTAAACATCCCAAGGAGCACTGTGCAAGCGATCATATTGAAATGGAAGGAGTATCAGACCACTGCAAATCTACCAAGACCCGGCTGTCCCTCTAAACTTTCATCTCAACCAAGGAGAAGACTGATCAGAGATGCAGCCAAGAGGCCCATGATCACTCTGGCTGAACTGCAAAGATCTACAGCTGAGGTGGGAGAGTCTGTCCATAGGACGCAATCAGTCGTACACTGTACAAATCTGGAAGAGTGGCAAGAAGAAAGCCATTTCTCAAAGATATCCATAAAAAGTCTTGTTTAAAGTTTGCCACAAGCCACCTGGGAAACACCAAACATGTGGAAGAAGGTGCTCTGCTCAGATGAAACCAAAATCCAACTTTTTGGCCACAATGCAAAACTATATGTTTGGCGTAAAAGCAACACAGCTCATCACCCAGAACACACCATCCCCACTGTCACACATGGTAGTGGCAGCATCATGGTTTGGGATTTTCTTCAGCAGGGACAGGGAAGATGGTTAAAATTGATGGGAAGATGGATGGAGCCAAATACAGGACTATTCTGGAAGAAAACCTGTTGGAGTCTGCAAAAAACCTGAGACTGGGACGGAGATTTATCTTCCAACAAGACAATGATCCCAAACATAAAGCAAAATCTACAATGGAAGGTTCACAAATAAACGTATCCAGGTGTTAGAATGGCAGAGTCACAGTCCAGACCTGAATCCAATCGAGAATCTGTGGAAAGAGCTGAAAACTGCTGTTCACAAACGCTCTCCATCCACCCTCACTGAACTACAGCTGGTTTCCAAGGAAGAATGGGCAAGAATTTCAGTCTCTCGATGCGCAAAACTGATAGAAACATACCTCAAATGACTTGCAGCTGTAATCGCAGTAAAAGGTGGCGCTACAAAGTATTCACTTAAGGGGGCCGAAAAATTTTGCACGCCCACCTTTTCAGTTTTTCAATTTTCGCAAAAGTTTAAAATATCCAATAAATTTCGTTCCACTTCACAATTGTGTTCCACTTGTTGATTATTCACAAAAAAATAAAATGTTATATCTTTATGTTTGAAGCCTGAAATGTGGCAAAAGGCTGAAAATGTAAAGGGGCCGAATACTTTCCCAAGGCACTGTATCATCACTTCCGAACAGAGATGTCAATGCTGCAGCGTTCACATGCTGCTAATTTACATCTCCTGTCAGAAGTGAACATCTACGAAAAGGTAATGTAAGCAGAGGCACGTGACTGCTGCAGCCCATCAGCGGCTACGGCAGTGATGTAACCATTCAGAAGACTGTAGAAACGCAGCACTGGAACTGAGGATCGGAGGAAGGTGAGCATAAGATTTTTTATTTTACTGAGGGCCCGGGAAATGCTCTTTTCATTTTCTTACGAGGTGGACAGCATCATTTAAGTTACTTAAAGTACATGAAGCTGTAAAGCATATTCAGAATAGAGTGTATAGGAGATGTATAATAAAGAAGTCATTTGCATTAAGTCTTGCAGAGTGGGCATGTATGACCATGCATAGTTCGTCTGGTTGGTTTAATAAGATCTCATGTGCAAATTCTACATTAGCAACTCTATAGCCTAGCTAACATACCTCTCAACCCTCCTTTTTGTAGAGAGTGATTGTCAAAATGCACTGGTGGCTGCAGCTAGGGCTAGATATAGGCTTCAGAAAAACACCTGGTATGCACCAAGCTAAAATAGCATGAGTGCCAGATCTGCCATCGACTTCAAGGTTTTTTTTTGTGGGCTTCTGCAAGGTTTTAAGCATGGAGTGCCTGCTTAAGGTCCCCCTGGAGGAGCGGTGCTGCTGAGAGCTCTGCAGGTCACATATTCACTAGGACAAATGCCATCCATGCCACTCTTAAAGGAGTTTTACAACTTCACAAAATGCCTTCTAAGATCAGCTTGTAGGCCGTTACAACCCGACCTCAGAGAATGGGAGACTGTATGTGCGCAGTTCTTCCAATTAATTTCTATGGGCATTCCAGTTATAGTTGAGCGAGCGTGCTTGGCTATATTCTGAACTCCCATGACATTAATAAGGGAGAGCTGTGCAACTGCAGCCATTTTCCCATTCTCAGACATCAGGTCATAACGAGCTACAGGCTAACCTCTGAAAGGGATATTGCAAAGTGGCAGAATCCCTTTACCATTTTTTTTCATCCTGGTAGCACCATGGCACATATTTGGAACTTTACTTTTAAGACCACTGATTGAAATCTCCTATTTATGTAAATTAAAACCATTAACTTTCATAATATGACTTTTGATTACATACTATGGTTAAAACTTAAATCTTTAGTGGTTTGATTTTTCAGACAGCTTAAGAGTCTCAGATTCTAAGCTTTATATTCTTATTTTGCTGAGGTAAGTCTTTTATGCTTACAAGTTCATACACTTCTGAAAGCTATCTTAGTATAAGGGGTGCAGGTATCAGTCACAATCACACCCTGGTGCCTGCAGGAGCCCATTGACCCTCACAAAAGAAAACAAGTATTATAAATTGTATAAAGTAAGTGGGGAGAGGGGCTGGTATAGACTTTACAGTAGGGTCCAAGAGTTTCAAATTGGGCCTCTACTTCACAATAAATACCCAAGTGTGTACTAAGTACTTTGGCTGCTAGATATAGTATTATACAGTGGTTACGGAAAGTATTCAGACACCTTTAAATTTTTCACTCTTTACTTCATTGCAGCCATTTGGTAAGAATCAAAAAGTAAATTTTTTGCTGATAAATGTACACTCTGCAACCCATCTTGAAACAAAAAAACCCAGAAATGTAGATATTTTTGCAAATTTATTAAACAAGAAAAACTGAAATATCACATGGTCTTAAGTATTCAGACCCTTTGCTTAAGTAGAAGCACCCTTTTGAGGTAGTACAGCAATGAGTCTTCTTGGGAACAAGTTTTTCACACCTGGATTTGGGGATCCTCTGCCATTCTTCCTTGCAGATCCTCTCCAGTTCCCTCAAGTTGAATGGTGAACATCGGTGGACAGCCATTTTCTAGTCTCTCAAGAGATGCTCAATTGGGTTTAGGTAAGGGCTCTGGCTGGGCCAGTCAAGAATGGTCACAGAGTTGTCCTGAAGCCACTGCTTTTAGCTGTGTGCTTAGGGTCATTGTCTTGTTGGAAGAACCTTTGGAAGAGGTTTTCATCCAGGATAGCTCTGTACTTGGATGCATTCCTCTTTCCTTCAATTGCAACCAGTTGTCCTGTCCCTGCAGCTGAAAAACACCCCCATAGCCTGATGCTGCCACCGCCATGTTTCACTGTTGGGATTGTATTGGGCAGGTGATGAGCGGTGTCTGGTTTTCTCCACATATACTGCTTACAATTCTGTAGGGGTCCTTCATGTGTTTTTTTGCAAACTGTATGCGGCCTTTCATATGTCTTGCACCGAGGAGAGGCTCGTGTCGGCACACCCTGCCATAAAGCCCCGACTGGTGGAGGGCTGCAGTGATAGTTGACTTTGTGGAACTTTCTCCCATCTCGCTACTGCATCTCTGGAGCTAAGCCACAGTGATCTTGGGGTTCTTCTTTACCTCTCTTGCCAAGGCTTTTCTTCCATAATTGCATAGTTTGGCTGGACGGCCAGGTCGAGGAAGAGTTGTGGTCATCCCAAACTTCTTCCAAATGGAGGCCACTGTGCTCTTAGGAACCTTGAGTGCTGCAGAAATTCTTTTGTAACCTTTGCCAGATCTGTGCCTTTCCACAATTCTGTCTCTGAGCTCCTTGGGAAGTTCCTTAGACCTCATGACTCTCATGTGCTCTAGCATGCACTGTGAGCTGTGAGGTCTTATATAGACAAGTGTGTGCCTTTCCTAAACAAGTCAGTTTAATTAAACACAGCTAGACTCCAATGAAGGAGTAGAACCATTTCCAGGAGTATCAGAAGGAAATGGACAGCTTGTGAGTTAAATATGAGTGTCACAGCAAAGGGTCTGAATACTTATGACCATGTGATATTTCAGGTTGTCTTGTTTAATAAATTTGCAAAAATATCTAAATTTTGGGTTTTTTTCTTTCAAGATCGGATGCAGAGTGAACATTAATGAGCAAAAAAATTAACTTTTTGGATCTTACCAAATGGCTGCAATGAAACAAAGAGTGAAAGATGTAAAGGGGTCTGAATACTTTCCGTACCCACTGTAACTGGGCAGTTAATAAAAGAGTAACTCTTCATTATGAAATTATGTTAATTTACCCTAATTGATTTCTTCTACATAGGAGGTTTTCTGGCTTTTATTAGGGATAACATTACAGTTATTATTACCATTTATTTATGTAGCTCTGACATATTGTCTGGCACTTTACAGACAGTGAGTCATCATGCGCATCACCTCTTGACATGAAGAAACTTTAAATTCCCTCCTACAGCGTATAATCACATATACGCAAGCCAACTAAATTAAAGGCCAGTTAGTTTACTAAGATGTTTTTGGATTGTGGACATAAACTGGCACACCAACAAAACAATCACTAAAAGCAAACAGTAAGCAGATGGTACCTCAGCTCATTTCCCATGATGCCCCATCTATATAATTTTCATTTATGCTTCGTGTTAAAAAAAAAAAAACTATTAGAAATTGGATTTTTGGATTGCTAAGTGTTGCATTAAATTTTTCTATTAAGGAATGACAAAGTTCTTTTACTGAGTTTGTTTTGTATATTTGAGAAGTTCAGAAACCTTTGGCACCGAGTCTTCTGGGATCTTTTCTGTAAGTTTAAAGCCAACAGACTCCACTGTAGATGTAATAAGCCATTACACTAACATGAGTATTGTCACTTCTTCCATGGAACATCTAAACATTACTAATTTTCCTAGTAGATATAAACTCATCCCATTGTTTGAATTTCAATAGCAACAAACAGAAAGCACACAATACAAACTGCATTCATTTCCAAATGGAACACATGCTCAAGTTGTCTTGTTGACCTTTCTGGAATTTATTCTAGTTGCTGGAGGGCAGGCGGAGATTTGCTGTTTTTCCACATCCAGATATACCAACAGCCATCCAAATGTTTTTCTTCCAATCTGAATTTCTTTCTTACCTCCTAAGAATGCTGTGCTGAAGTCAATGATTGAAATCCCAACTGGAACTATCTAATAAGATAGCAGCAGAATAACAAACTGGTCTCTAAGCAACCACTTTTTAAAATATCTTTGATTGCATGTAAGGAATATGAACCCTGCAAGACTTTTTAATATGGTGGTCAATGCACCTCATTAGAACAACAAGAAGTAAGAACCTCCTAGAAACTTGGACATCCAAGATTAATGGCAAAAAACAAACAAAAAAGTCAACAACAATATCCATGAAAATAACAATGATAGAACCCTTTATGTTGATCCTTTGGGCTCCCATATATTTATACTATCTCTTAGATCACATTGAAATACCAGGCTCAGGCTTTTAACACAACACAATCCACTTATATGTCACAAATACATTTTAGTGCAAATTATATAACTTATTTTCCTTTCTCATGCTGAGGTATGGAGGCTCGTTGGTTATAGAAACTTTTATAGCCACAATATACTTAACGGGTTCTCACAAACTTGGTGGGTAAATACTTTTGAACATTACAAACACCAACTTAGGAACATTCCCTTGTTCTTTTACTAGGGCTATATGGCCCTGAGCAACAACAATAGCCTCCAAAAAGTTTGGTTGCTTCTAAGACAGCTGTTGTCTCATGCCCAAACCAACAGTGCATATCCCTTACCCCACCTAGGTGTTACTTATGGACTTGCACCAGCCACTTGTGTTTATTTGTTTGATGTCTGTAGAGGTTCCTTGGACTGTCAGGTCACTGTCTCTTATTGGAAAACCATCTTGATCACCCAAAATATAGACTGTAGTTGTAAATTTTAAAGCAAGATCTTTTGAGGCTTACCCTTTCTCAGGATCTTTTTTTGGGAACCACTCTGCTTTTTTACTGTCCACAGTATAAGAAATCCCTGGCTGTCATGTGGCTTGATCACATGCTAACACCCTTCCTGACTGTAGCTTCCTATAAAACCTTCACTGGTCTATAGTACTAAAGAGGCATCAAATGGCATTCAACCCCCTTAAAGGCTAGGAGGAATTTAAATCAGATTCCTGATGGTTAGGATAAGGAATATTGACGATCATAATTTTATTATTTATTTTGTACAAAGTTGCTAATCTGGAATAATGAAATGGTATTGGTCAACAACAGTTATATGGATTATACACAATTCCGCCAGAAACAGTGACACATATGTCCATGGGTTGTCTTTGGTATTGCAATTTAGGTTTAGTAAGGATAGTAGTGAAATACCACATACAAGTTTTGGACAGGGGTGTAGCTATACTGGGTGCAGAGGTAGCAGTCGCTACTGGGTCCTGCAGCCTGAGGGGCCCCAAAAGCCCTTGAACATGGTAAATGGTAACTGGGGGGCCATATTTCACTTTTTGCACTAGTGCCCAAGAGCTTGTGGACAACTGTGGTACTGTTTGGGGGAAATCTTTTTCTAATACTGTACAACCCCTTTAAGGGTTAAGTCTGGACTTACTATATGGCATTGTTTATAGTACACTTAACTAGCTAAAATTTACTAGATCAGATACCATCAAGGGGATGCATGTTGCGGTGTAAGGGCTTGCAGTTTTGTATAATTTCTGTACCATAACAAAAAAGCTAACTATCACAAGCAGAAAATATATGAACTATATAAACTAATGAAGACTAAGAGTTATTACTTAGAACAAATTTTAACAAGTATGTCAATACAGTATTGACATTTCTGGCAATAGCCAACAATGTTCTACAATGTTATAAATATCAAATTGTGGAAGTCTTTTAGCTTGGGCCCCCAATCATCCCAAAATATTTAGAATTCTGTTGTACATAATTATTCTAAAATATATAAATTGTGTATTTGAATACATATGTGAAAAATAGTGGCAATGCATTTTGGAGTCAGGAACCACTTACAACACTTTAAGAACATTTGTCATTTACTAACGCTAATGAGCCATCCTTCTATACTCATTTTCCAAGAAATCTAGAACCTTTCTGAAACTTTCCATTTTTAGTCATTAAACCCCAAATCAGTGCAAAATCCAACAGGTTTTCAAACTTGTGTTACAAAAAAAATATAGATTTCTAGTTTTAAACACTTCGCGTAACAGGGGATCCCAGGCAATGGCTGTGCTTTAGTCTTTTATGAAAATTACACATAATGTATTATCTATTTTGAAGGCATGAAGTTGGTGATCAAGAGGGTCATTTCAGATCCAATAGTAGGAAGAAATGTAAAATTATTATTATTTTGCCGTAAGGTCCTTTTCTGCTTATATTATGGTACTAGACCAGTTTTCAAAATAAGCACTTTTGTTCATGCCACCTTTGGAGATTCTCTATTATGCCATGTCAGAAGTAAAATTGACGGGAGTTTGAATTAAAAATAACCCAACACTAGCATAGTAAAATTCGGGACCAGTTTGCAGTGCCCTTTTGTGATCCAGTACAGCTGTCATCCTGTGATACACCAGGGTAAGTTAGTCCGGTCGCACCAGACTACTTTCCTCCGCAAAGTGAACCGGTACTGTCAAATTGCCTCCTTAGTAATTAGGTAACAATGAAAATAAAAAGAAAAGGAAAAAAGAAGACACGTTTGGCTTTCTGCGCAACTTTGAAAAAGACCAAGTGCCCAGGAAACTTAATTATGTCAGGACCTATATATGCTTCATAAACAACCCTTTTTATAGGGAAAAGGGGGATCATACCTGCTGGGTGCCATGCGCATTCAAAAAAATGCCATCTTTTGAGTACACGGCGAAAAATTACAAGTTATGTGGAATTGTGCGCAAAACCCCTTTAAATGAAATTAATCCCTTAATTAATATAAAATTTAGGTCACTGAACAGTACCTGAAAGAAGGACAGGGGAAAAAAATATAGATGTTCTCCCCAAGACTATTTTTTCAAATTCAAAGGCCAATATGAAATCTTTCAAAAAATCATAGGTACAATTAAAAAGAAAGTATAGAAAGTAAAACCTTTCATCATGGGACAAGTTTCCCAGAAAAGAAGAGACTAAAATATTCAAGGACCAACTCTTGGGACGTACTGTTACTAACAAAGACCAGATCGTTAACTAAGATATGGGGGAGCGAAAACCAATGTATTCTACGTTCACATAAAATACTGCGAAGATACAGTAAAGGTAATATAGTTTCTCCCATAGATTCATACATTTCATGATTTTCAAGTTTTGGAATGAAATTAGGCTTTGGCGACAGATGGTTTAACAATACAGAAGTAAGATCACGACGAGCGTCAGCATAAAAACACAAAGTGAATCGTAACAAAGGTAAAGGGCCCAAAATCGACACAAACAACACATGGAGTAACTGAGAAAGATGAGCACCTGTGGGGACAAAAAAAAACAGGAAATGTCTGAGGAAGCAAAATAGCTAACTATGAAGAAATTTGACGTTAACAAAGTGGAAGGATTAAAACTTATAACAGTGTTCTTTATAGCCCCACAAATCTTAAACTTCGTCATCAATTACAGTAATTGCAACGAAAGTGTTAAATTTTATCCATCATACTAGATCATTTGTTCATCTTGTTCCAACCTTTAATGTGACATAAATAACTTTGTTCCAGACTGACTTGATCGTAGTTTGATTTATAACGATACATTGCTTGGAGCAGAAATATAAACAAAAGTAAACATTTAGAGACCCAATGGGAAGAAAGTTTTAATAAACTATAAATTAAAATCTGTATTTACTGTAACAATTGTTCTTTCACTGTATATGAGAACTTACTAATAATTAGAATACACTGAATTAATTTTTTGCGCGAGTCATCCCGACAGAGAACAATTCCCCATTTAAGGTCAGGCAATCTTCATAAGTAAAGTCAGAAGCCTATTGGATTAGCTTTCAGATTACTATGGAAAGAGACTTAAAGTCTCTTAGGAATTCAAAAACAACAAACAAAATTCCATACAAATGTCAAAGGAATTCAAGGTCTTAATGAGCCTAACAAAATAAAAACCTAGTAAAAAAAGGCGGACAAGGGGGGATCGACAGTCGTGATGGACACAGCGCTTTATCAAAAATCTGTAATGCATATTCTGGATGATGAAACTACTTACCGAAAACTTATAAAAAATCCAATCAAGGAAATTCAACTTAAATTATCTAGGTTATTGCAGGAAGGCATAGCACTGGGAGCCATCAGTACAAAAGACAAAAATTATCTGGAGGAGGTTAATCCTAGAACACCAGTGTTCTATGGTGTCCCTAAGACACATAAGGGGGCTTTTCCCCTGAAATTGCGCCCTATTGTTTCTAGTTGTGGCAGCATAGGGGAAAAACTTAACAAATGGATCGATAAGCATTTACAACCATTGGTCTCTAGATCCCCTGGTTATTTAAAGGACAGCACTAGTGTCTTAAAGAATTTCCATAATTTCAAATGGCTCCCAGGATTCCACTGGTTGAGTCTTGATGTTGTCAGTCTCTACTCCAACATACCTCAAACTTTAATTAGAACAGCAGTCCAATACCACTTACGCAAACAAAACATTTATCCAGAAGGGCTCCAAATTTTTATTTTAGAAAGTATTGATTTTTTGGTATCTAGTAATTATTTTGTATTTGATGACACTTATTATTTGCAGCTACTTGGAGTACCTATGGGGGCAACGGCATCGCCAGCGTTGGCCAATTTATTTATGACATGGTGGGAATCACAATATATATACCATGTTAATAATCCATTCTCCCACTGTTTGGTCTGGTATGGGCGTTACATAGACGACCTCTTGTTGGTCTGGGGTCGTGATGTGGCGTCCATACCAGATTTCATACAGTATGTAAATAATAACGATGTCAATCTACAGTTTACGTATACGGTGGAAACCACAAATATTGCATTCCTTGATATATTACTTACGGGGGATGTAGAGAACAATAAAGTAATTACCACCTTACACAGAAAAACCACTAGTGGAAACACGATACTAAGAGCCAACAGTTGCCATCCCAACCATACTATAAACTCTATTCCAGTGGGGGAATATTACCGTGCACGGAGAGCATGTACAACGGAGGTTGATTTCCAGGAACAAGTAAAAATCATAGATCATAGGCTGAGAACAAGGGGATATACCAATACCCAAATCACCCAATCAAATAAAAAAAATACAGGGAAAAACGCAAGATACATTGTTAACCCCAAAAAAGTTCCCTAAAAAAAGTAATTATGGAACAGTTTGTTCCATTACTTATAGTGAAGAATTTAATCTAATTAAAAAGATCTTCAATAAAAATATAAACATCTTAAGACAAGACAAAATCCTTGCTAATTTATTGGATGAAGGGGTACATTTAGTGGCCAAACGAAACAAAATTATAGCCACGGATATATCCCCAAGTTCTTTTTCAAGTACCCCTGTACAACATAATTGGCTCTCCTCCAAGGGCTTTTACCCATGTAACAAAAAAAGATGCGGCATATGCCAATACACTATCAAACAGGACAAATTTAAATCAAATAAAGAAGCTTCCAAATATTATAATATAAAAAAATTCATAAACTGTGACACTAACCATTTAGTTTATGCCATTTTATGTATATCCTGTGATAAAAAATTTACATTGGGGCAGTATTGCAACTCCCGAAACACGGATCTCAGAACATATATATAATATTAAAAAGGGCCACATCTCCCATTCAGGGGCCACAAGGCATTTTATTCAAATGCATGCGGGATCAACAGAAAGTTTCCGCTGCTATGGCCTAGAGAAAGTTGACAGCCCCAAGAATGGAGGAGACTGGATACACCTCGTGCGCAAGCGCGAGGCGTACTGGATCTACGAATTAGACACTAGAGCCCCTTGTGGACTCAATTATAGGAACGATCTGGCCTACATTTATTGAGATATAACCTTCTGTTTTCTGTTCCCTTTTTATCCCTTTCCTAGTCAAATATATTATACTAATGTATACTATAAAGGTTACCTAGGTATGTACTTGCATGAAGATATACGTTTTTTAACGCTTTTTTTTACATATGTTTTTACAGGAAATGACATCTATGTTTGAGCACGCCCCTTCCCTCTTTCTAGCTATTAAATCACTATTGTGTCAAACGTGTGTGACCGTGAACAAGGGCTACACCTAAGCCCGAAACGCGTTGGTTTCTGGGTCCCCCCTGCACCCCCTTATGCTGTATAATGGTTAAAATAAACAAGCATCTTACCATCTTTAAACGCTGGGTCCATCTACGTTTATGTTCCATTCGTCTGTACCGCGGCTTCTGAACTGAAGGCCAGGACACCGTGCGAGGATGAAGCATGCTACTCAGCTGGTTCTATGAAGGTTTCAACTAACCATTTTAGGTGAGCTATTGCTTATTTTTGCCGTACGGCTTTCTGCATATAAAATTATTGTGGAAGGATTAATGTTTGTATTAGTGCCCATGAAGAGATACCACAATAACTCTTTTCCTCTCATTATGCGTACTAAAACCAGACATTTTTGCGGAAGAAGTGCTATCGCTCTTTTGTTCTGCCGACATAGGGGTCCTGGGGTCATATTCTATTAACCATTAAAGGGGTTTTGCCACGAAGTAAAATTGACGTGGGAAGTTTGTAAATTAAATAATAAACATTTTCACCCTTCATCATTATTAAAAATTCTGCACCATTTTTCTTTTAGCTGCTCCTTTAGTGATCCATTGTTTACAGCTTGTCTCCTGGGGAAACAACCAGGGCTGCGAGCTCCTCAGTCCCGGTCGCATATGCTCAGACATCACTTCTCCTCTCAGGCAGCTACTGAGTGTTCAAACCCCAGGTACTGTCACTCTACTCCCTTCCTCCTTAGTAATTAGTCAAACAGTGCAAATAAATAAAAAAAAAGAGAAAAAAAAAGAACACAGGTTTGGTTTCTGCAGAGATTTGAACCTAGGACCATTGTGCCTGGAGGCAAAACTTTACCTCTCAGCTACTCACAATGCTTTACATAAACAGACCTTTCTTTGACTAGAGAGAGGAAAGGCCTGGTGATGTCATCATGCTGGGTCACATGATATGCAATTCAAACAAATCACACACGCCATCTTCTGAGCACACAGAGCTGAAGAGCTGGATACAGGTGGTATGAAATGAGATTGTGGCAAAACCCCTTTAAATGAATATCCCTGAGATCCCTTTAATTATAAAAATACGGCTCACTGTACAGTACCTTATACTAGCAAGAGCATGGGGATTTATAAATCAGTAGGCAGTGTGCTCTCCCTAGTTCAGGCTGATTTTTTTCATTCAACTCAAAGGGCCTCATGTATGAAACGGTTTTGGTCTAAAACTCACTTTGTTCCCCATAGGTTACTATAGGGAAAAAAGTGAGTTTTAGACCAAAACTGTTTCATACATGTGGCCCAAAGTTTTCTCCTCAGCTAAAAGTAAGGCTGATGATTTCCATTTTCTAAATAAGTAATCTAAGTTTGACCAACTCTTTATGTGGTTAACGATTACATGTTTATCCTATCACAACAAGACATCAGCAGCATCCGTTAATTAAAGCTATGGGAGTTTTAGCTGAAAAATCCAATGTATTCACTTATCACAAAAGAACTGCGCAAGACTACAATAACGGGTAATTATAGATTTACCCTAATTTCTGTACATGTTCATGGATTTCCTCAAGTTTTGTTGAATGAAATTAAAAGGTCATTTGAGGATTCAAGACCCAGAAAATTGTTTACATCAATATCAAATGAATGAAACTCATTCTGGACGGAGTTCTCACTAATGGAAAAATCAACAATCAAGTGTTAATCGTATCAACAGTGTGTAGGTCCAGCTATCCATAACTGCTGTTCCACAGCACAACCAACATTCTTACTGTATAATCTAAAATTATGATGTGTTACATCCTGGTGTGACATAAAATAACATCTGAAATGTCTGGAGAGCAAATATTTGCTCTAAACATATGAAGTAAAGTTTTGCAAAACGTTAACAAATTTCACGATGCTAGGAGCTTGAAAAATGTATGGATTATACAGCTGTTCTTTAATAGCTGCCAACACAGAACTCAACTCTGGAAACCATTCGCCTCTTGCATTCATACATTTTTTGTCACATTCTCAACTGAAAGTATGAATATTTTAGTCTTTGCAGTCATAGCAAAGATCCATATTTGTCATATCCTTGTGTGGAACTTTGAATGTGACTTTAACTTTTTCCAGTAGGATGGGCCATATTTCCGTTAGGTCCTCATTTATTTATATATTTAAGTTACATTTGCCTTCTCGGTAGCTAGAAGGTATGACAAGTAAATATTAAAATGAGACAATGAAGTTACAAGTATCATAAAGGTAAATCAATACAGAGTTAATTTTATACTGTATTATACTGTATACTGTATATTTTATACTGTATATGAAGAACCCTACTAATACTATTACAGAATACACTGGAAATTTATTTTTTTCTGCAGCTTTGCAGTGCAGACTGGGACAGAGTTAACAGAGTTTTCTCATTATTATTAGAGGTCAGGTAACTCTGTCATACTAGTGAAAGTCAAAGCTCCATTATTTATTTATTCTTGCTTGTTCGCGTCAATATATTCTGCAACTGTATAGGGATCGTCACCATTCACATCTACTATACATACATATATGTCTCTATAAAAAGCTTCTCTGGTCTCTCAGGAGGTACTAAACAACCTCTTACCCGAAAACTGTGATAGTTCATAAACAATTTTTCGTGCATTAACTCCCATTTGTTGCATTTGTCAACTTTTAATAAATGTCATTTGTTCAGTAAAAGTAGTAAAGCATAACTATATAACTTTGGTATCCCTATAATCATATTGCTTTGTAGAATAAAGTTAATGTCACGAGTGACAAATATGGCCATAACTCACAGTGCAGACTGGAGAGCTGGCCATTTTTGCAGTTACTCTCCAGTCTGTTCTATGTGAGTTCCGAGTACAGCCGAGTGGTGTGTTCGGCTCTGCTTGGAACTTGGAACTCCCATAGAACAGAATGAAGAACCGAGTGCAAGCTCGACCAGCTCTCCAGTCTGCGCTGTGACTTTCAGGGGTTCCATTCCCAATATAGGTGCTGATCTCAGAGGTGGGACCCGCACCTAGCAGACAATAATGGTGTATTCTAGCAATATGCCATTATTGTCTATCGTGGTGGAACCCCTTTAATACCACAAGATAAACACAGTTAAAAGATAATTAAAAAATTGCAGAATTGCTGTTTTGTATTTTACCCGTAATGTAATCAAAAGAAGTCATTCAGTCAATAAATATATCATAACAATGGTAACATTTAAAAAAAAAACACAACTTGTCCAGTGACAAAAAAGCCTTTGTGTAGGTACAGTCAAGGAAAAATTAAAAAAGTTAAGGTTTTTAAAATGTGGAGGTAAAAAACAAAAAAAAATATATATAAAAGACCAAAATTGAATTAATTCATGTAGTGCCAATATATAACACAACATTTCATAATAAGTTCCCTTATACATGTTCCATTCTTCATGATGTCCACAAACCATTCCATCAAAATACAGTATATGCTCCAGAAGCTGAAATGCAGTCCTTCTTCTGTCCAAGCAGTTTATGACTATATTGTATGGGTTACAATATACTGTACTGTACTAAAGAGAACTTGCGTAAAAAATAGAAGGGGGGTGGGGTTCTCTGGTGTTCTTTGTGAAAAATAAAAACATGTTTAGATAAACCCTTGTGAACAGATCTGCTGTAGTGGTACTTCCCTTAATTTGATTACTTGTGACAACAGTAACAAGGGAACAGACATAAGTTGTAGTCGGGCATGAAATGAGTCAAGGCGGGAGGCGTTCAAGTGTGGTCAGAGACTAATTCAAATCTCAGGGCAGGCAGCGGACAAGTAGTGTGGTCAATGGAGATATGACACTTTGATACAATGTAAAGTAGTCTGTGTACAGCTTGTATATTTGTTGTGCTTTCCAAATAACTCAACACTCAGCCATCAATGTCTTAACTTCTGCCAACAAAAGTGGGTAAGTGAAAATGGACAAATTGTGCCTAAATATCCATTTTCCCTCCACTGTGTCATGCGACTCGTTAGTGTTACAAGGGAGCAGGGGAGTATGCAGAGCAGGTGTGTAAAGTTTGTTGTTATAGCTCTCATACGTTTTCATTCTGGTCACTAAAAGCTCAACATGGCACCTCATGGCAAAGAACTCTCTGAAGATCTGAAAAAATAATTATTGCTCTACAGAACGGTGACCTAGGCTATAAGAAAAATACCAACACCCTGAAACTGAGCTGCAGCACGGTGGCCAAGACCATGTCTTTTCAAGACAGATGCATGAGTGCATTGCTGCAGAGTTAAAGGGGTGGGGTCAGCTTGTCAGTGCTCAGACCATAAACCGCACACTGCATCAAATTGGTCTGCATGGCTGTCATCCCAGAAGGAAACCTCTTTTAAAGATGATGCACAAGAAAGCCCACAAAAGTTTGCTGAAGACAAGCAGACTAAGGACATGGAACCTAAGAACATTACTAGAACCATTTCCTGTGGTCTGATGAGACCAAGATAAACTTATTTGTTTCAGATGGTGTCACCCAGGCGTGTGTGGTGACAACCAGGTGAGGAGTACAAAGACAAGTGTGTCTTGTTTACAGTCAAGCATGGTGGTGGGAGTGTCAAAGTTTGGGGTGGCATGAGTGCTACCGATTGTGGGAACAAAACGAACCCAAAAACACCTTCAAGATAACCACTGTCTTGCTAAAGAAAATTAGAGTAACGGTGCTGGACTGGCCAAGCATGTCTCCAGACCTAAACCCATTTGAGTATCCCTGGTGCATTCTCAAGTGGAACATTTACGAGCACAAGGTCTCTAGCATCCGTCAGTGTGTATACAGATATATGTAACTATATCTTTATCTATCTATCTGTAACGGTCAGTGGTAGTGGATCCGCTGGACCACCGCAAGCGATGGTATAAGCCACGCCAGGGAGCGGAGTCTAAGTAGGTCCTAGTTTTCACCAAAGCCCGCCGCAAAGCGGGATGGACTTGCTGCGGCGGGGGTCTACCAGGTCGCTTCCACTGACGTGACTTGCCTGCGGTGGCAGCCAAGGGTGAGCATGGTACAGAATCGTCAGGCATAGGCGAAGTCGTGAACAGGCGGTAAGGTCAGGGCAGGCGGCAGAGGTTCGTGGTCAGTAGACGTAGCAAGAGGGTCAGGGCAGGCGGCAAAGGTCCGTTGTCAATAAACGTAGCAAGAGGGTAAGAACACAGAAGACAGTAGAGCACACTTCCAATGATTTCTCTATAGGCTATGGGCACAATAGATCCGGCGAGGAAGTGCTGGTGCGGTAACCTTATATAGGACCAGCGGCCAGCAATTAACCAATTACTGGCGCGCTGGCCCTTTAAATTTCAAAGAGCTGCCGCACTCGTGCGCACGGCAGCCGGCAGAGAGCCGCACAGAGACAGGAGTGTGGTCAGGTAAGTCCTGACCCTCGGGGAAGTGAGTACGCCCGCAGCCCGACATGCGGACCGCGGCGCCACTCACTCCCGATGGCCTCCCCTTCTTTTTTGAAAAAATAAATTTCTTCCGCAGGTCACAATCTCTCCTCCGGCCCGAATCCTTCCCAATCAATGAGGAAATATAGCCTCCCTCTGATAGACTTCATAGCCAGAATCTCTTTCACCAAGAACACGTTGGAGGTCTCCGCTTCAGGGGGGGAGGAGGCGACTTTCCGAGAGAAGCGATTGAGCACCACAGGCTTCAGCAGAGAGACATGGAACGAATTCGGGATACGCATGGTAGGAGGGAGCCGGAGTTTATAGGCCACAAGATTGATCCTCCGTAACACCTTAAATGGCCCTAGGAACCGTAGACCTAGTTTATAGCTTGGTATCTTGAGCCGGACGTACTTGGCCGACAGCCACACCTTATCTCCTGGAGCAAAAGTTGGGGCCGGTCTCCTCTTGTCCGCCTGGGACTTCATGCGGACTGTAGCTTGCTGAAGGGACTGACGAGTCTGCTCCCAAATGGCAGTCATGTCCCGAACCAGGGTGTCCACCGCAGGAACCTCGAAGGCAGAAGGCAGAGGGAGGGGTGGGCGGGGATGCAATCCATAGACAATTTAGAAGGGTGAAGAGCCCGTAGAGTCCAGGGAGTTATATGAGAACTCAGCCCAGGGCAACAGACTGGACCAGTTGTCTTGACGGGCCGAGACGAAGTGGCGAGGATACGTGCCAAGGATTTTATTGATCCTCTCCACCAGACCATTGGATTGCGGGTGGTAAGCTGAGGAAAAGTCCGGTTTTACTTGTAACCGGGAGCAGAGGGCGTGCCAGAACCTGGAGACGAATTGGACCCCACGGTCTGAGACGATATGACGAGGGAGGCTGTGTAGCCTGAAGATGTGCTCGAAGAAAAGAGTGGTGAGCTGAGGAGCAGGTGGAAGGCCTGGCAACGGGACAAAGTGTGCCATCTTGGAAAAACGGTCTGCGACCACCCAAATTGCAGTATTGCCGGAGGACAGAGGAAGGTCGGTGATGAAATCCATCGACACCTGGGACCATGGAGACTCCGGCATGGGCAAGGGGTGCAGAAGGCCAGATGGGCCGAGTCTTAACCCAGGCACAGGTGGTACAGGCTTCCACAAATTCTTTTGAGTCCCTAGCAAGGATCGGCCAGCAATAGAAGCGGGAGATTAGCTGATACGTTTTCCGGGTGCCAGGATGCCCGGCCACCAGGGAGCAATGTTCCCATTTTAGAATGCACCTCCGGAGAGCCGGACGCACATAAGTCTTCCCCCGAGGGATCTGTTGGAGGTCCACCGGAGCAACATGAACCAAACGTTCTGGGGGTATAATATGCTGAGGACCGGGATCTTCCCTGATGGTGTTGGAGGCACATGAGAGGACGTCGGCCTTAACGTTTTTTTCTGCAGGGTGGAAGTGAATCCGGAAATCAAAACGCGAGAAAAACATCAACCACCTGGCCTGGCGAGGATTAAGGCGTTGAGCAGACTGGAGGTACAGGAGGTTCTTGTGATCTGTGTAAACATCAATTGGATGGCGAGCTCCTTCCAGGAGGTGGCGCCATTCCTCCAGAGCCAGTTTGATGGCTAACAATTCCCAGTCCCCGATGGCGTAATTCTTCTCCGCCGGAGAGAAGGTCTTGGAGAAGAATCCGCATGTGAGAGTTCTGCCCTTGGCCCCTCTTTGCGTGAGAACCGCTCCTGCCCCCACGGAAGAAGCATCCCCCTCCAAGGTTAAAGGTTTGTCTGGATCCGGGCGAGATAGGATGGGTGCAGAGGCAAAAGCAGACTTGAGCTCTAAGAATGCCTTTTCGGCCGCTTGTGACCAGAGTTTCGGGTTGGCGTTCTTCTTCGTGAGGGCTACGATCGGTGCCATCAATGTAGAGAAATGGGGAATAAATTGGCAATAGTAATTCGCAAACCCCAAGAAGCGCTGTATGGCCCGAAGCCCGACAAGTCGCGGCCACTGCAGAACGGCCGATAACTTTGCTGGATCCATCTGGAGCCCCTTATCCGAAACGATATAACCCAGGAATGGAAGGCTCGTCCGATGGAAAAGACATTTCTCCAACTTGGCGTATAGCCGGTTGCTGCGGAGGCGACTCAATACCTGGCGTACCTGCAACCGGTCAGAAAATCAGGAGAGAAAATCAGGATGTTGTCCAAGTAGACGATGCGACAGGAGTAAAGGAGGTCTCTAAAGATGTCATTATCGAGTTCCTGAAAGACGGCTGGGGCGTTGCATAGTCCAAAAGGCAGCACCAAGTATTCAAAGTGCCCGTCACGTGTGTTAAAGGCAGTCTTCCACTCATCGCCTTCTCGGATTCTGACGAGGTTATAGGCTCCTCGCAGGTCCAGTTTCTAAAAGACCTTGGCACCATGGAGCCGGTCGAAGAGTTCCGAAATTAGAGGTAACGGATAGCGATTCTTCACGGTGATTTTATTAAGGCCTCGGTAATCGATGCAGGGGCGTTGAGAACCATCCTTTTTCTCCACAAAGAAGAAACCGGCTCCAGCTGGGGAGGAGGACTTGCGAATAAAGCCCTTCTGCAAATTTTATTTTATGTAGGCCGACATGGCCTGAGTCTCGGGTACGGACAACGGATAGACCATCCCACGAGGAGGACTGGTCATGGGGAGAAGGTCAATCGGACAGTCATAGGGCCGATGGGGCAGCAGCGTCTCAGCCTCCTTTTCTGAAAACACATCAGCAAAGTCCTGGTATTCTGCTGGCAGGCCTGGCAGAGGTTTGGGAGATGACTGCGGAGGGATAGCACGCACCGGGGAGCGACCAGACAGTGATTCTGGCAATCCGGTCCCCAACGCAAGACCTCGCCGGTCTTCCAGTCGAGCGTAGGGGCATGACGTTGCAGCCATGGGAGCCCTAAGAGGATCGCCGACGAAGACCTCGGTAGCATGTGGAAGGAAATCTTCTCCTTGTGCAGGGCCCCTATCTGAAGGGACACCAGCCTGGTGATGTACAGAATGGAGTCACTCAGAAGTTCCCCACTGACTGAGGAAATCACCAGGGGTTTTTCCAGCTGGACCAGCGGCAGACGATATCGAGATACCAGGGAGGCATGGATAAAGTTCCTGGCAGACCCAGAATCCAGGAAGGCAGGGGTCTGAAACGAGAGGCCAGCGTCCGTCGTGACTCCGTCGTACTGGCATAGTCAAACGTGGAGCGGGAGAATTAGCACCCAGGGACGCTTCTCCTACGGGACCTAGGTGCGAGCTTTTCCCGGCCGCGGGGGCCAGTCGAGGCAGTTGGCGGGGACGTATTACGTCTCGTTCCTGGCGGTGCTCCTCTTGTCTCTCAGCGAAGTGAACATCTATGCGAGTGGCCAGGTGGATGAGTTCGCTCAGAGAGGACGGCCAATGCATCCTTCACCCTGCTGGATAACCCCTTCTTAAAGGTGGCGCAAAAGGCAGCGTCATTCCAGGATAACTCTGAGGCCAGAGTATGGAATTGTACGGCATAGTTTCCCACGGAGGAGTCACCCTGGCGAAGATTCAGGAGCGCAGTCTCGGCAGAAGACGCACACGCTGGTTCCTCGACAAACTTAGATGGAAGAGGAAGTCGAAGCTTGGGGCCAACCATAGCCAACGGAACGGGGAGCATAGAAAGAACCATAGGTGGAGGTGGCGGCAGCTGCTGAGATGTGAGGAGCAGTAGTGCCATGTCGGACAGCTGATCCAACTGCTGTGCCTGTTGTGAAATCTGTTGCGCCTGCTGGGCAATGACGCACGTGAGGTCTGCAATTCTGGGCAGAGGCACCTTGGCGGGATCCATGGCCGGATCTAACTGTAACGGTCAGCGGTAGTGTATCTGCTGGACCACCGCAAGCAATGGTATAAGCCACGCCAGGGAGCTGAGTCTAAGTAGGTCCCGGTTTTCACCAGAGCCCGCCGCAAAGCGGGATGGACTTTCTGCGGCGGGAGTCTACCAGGTCGCTTCCACTGACGTGACTTGCCTGCAGTGGCAGCCAAGGGTGAGCGTGGTACAGAATCGTCAGGCGTAGGCGAAGTCGTGAACAGGCGGTAAGGTCAGGGCAGGCGGCAGAGGTTCGTGGTCAGTAGGCGTAGGAAGAGGGTCAGGGCAGGCGGCAAAGGTTCGTGGTCAATAAACGCGGAAGTGCTGGGGCGGTAACCTTATATAGGACCAGCGGCCAGCAATTAACCAATTACTGGCGCACTGGCCCTTTAAATTTCAAAGAGCTGCTGCGTTCGCGCGCACGGCAGCCGGCAGAGAGCTGCACGGAGACAGGAGTGTGGTCAAGTAAGTCCTGACCCTCGGGGAAGCGACATGTGGACCACGGCGCCACTCGCACCCGGAGCGGGGGGACGGGGGGACGGATGGGAAACGGGTGACCACCTGTGACACTATCCATCTATCTACCTATGTATATCTTTAATATATACAGATATAGTATTGTATATACAGTATATATATATATGTATATATATAAAAAAGATAAAAATAGCAGCACTCCAAAGAACTACTTGAAAAATTAGAAGGAGAGTGCCAGCAGCAAAAGCTTCCGATACAAGAAGTTCCAAAATACAGAGTAAAAAAAAAAAGTCCACGGCACTCCAAAATGCATTCAAGCAATAAGGTAGTTTATTCCTCCATGCTCAAAAGAGCGACGTTTCAGCTCCCTATATATATATACACACTGTATCTCACAAGAGTGAGTTTGCCCCTCACATTTTTGTATATATGTGCATGGGTGGTGGATTACAATTCTTTTCATGTGATACATGTCATTGGCACTCTTTAGTGAGAAGAAAAAAATAATACATTTTATTGGTGCTGGATCACTTTTCTGTTTGTTTACTGGCAGAAGGTTCTGATGTACCACCTTGTTGAGAGCACAGATGTCCCAGGGAGAGATGGCCACCGGCAGTATTGGGAGATCCAGAAGCAGACACAGCTTCAATCTCTGGTAGAGATAAACAGAATAACCTACTAACAACAGATCTATGGAGCAAGCAAAATATCTATGGGGTAGCAACATCTGCAACACCTGTATACAGAGTAGAATGCCAGGTAAGAACCAGAACAGTAGACCTGGCAGAAGATGGCTGAAAGATAGGAGGGAGACTGGGAGCAAAAACGCAAGAGGTGAAGCATTACTAACCACAATGGCTGACCTCTCCAGACAAGACATGAGTACACAGTTAGGAAAGGCTAATGAGCATTGTACAGGTGGACTTTAGCAGGACATACTATGAGAGTTTCTCCTGAAGCAGCACTTTGAAACGCAGGCATAAAGGTAATGTACTAAACTAGATAGACTTGGCCAAGACCTCACCAGTAATGGAAGAGGTGGACAAGGTTTTGATTGGGTAACTGATGCTTCACCACCAGAGAAGAAGAAATGAAGTCCACAAAAGCAGAAACCTTTAGACTGGCATCTGACTGAAGAACCAGAGTAGCTTGCAGAGTGAGGCACTGAAATGACAAATCTTCACTTAGAGTTGCCTCTCCCATGAAGCCTAGACCCTGGAGTTTCTCAGACTGACAGGACAATCACACACCCTGCACAGTAGAGACACAGATTGTTGTGATGTCCTTGTGTACACTCCTCATCAGTAAGTCTAATTGTTTCTACCTGCATGGTCTCTTCCATACAGTAGCCAAAGATCGCTTACAGGATCTCTGAAAGTTCAAAACCAGACTCATGTTGTTTCTCAAATTCATGCTGACTTTTGGCAAAACTGATGTCAATGAGAGTCGTTAAGGTGAGTCAGTCGTCCAAGGTGGTACGCAGATCTTAACCAGCTAGCTCCACTAATATACAAACTGAGAGGCCATCCTAGAAGGTATCAGGACATGAGAGTTTGGAAATGGATGACATACTATCCAACCATGGTTGGAAGATGAGGCCCGTCCTGGTTCCTCGAACACCCTCTGGAACATTGCTAGGAAGTCCTGTAGATTAAACACCACTTTATCAGCACACTCCCATGTGCAAGGATCTTACCAATCAGCAGCAAAGTGATGAAGGCTATCTTGACTTAAATCAACAAATTGATGAGCTAGGACTTCAAAGCATATGGTGCACTGATTAAGTCCATAGGATGCCTTTAGTTCAACAGTATGACATAGATGCTACAAGAGATGGAGATTAGGAAATATAATTGAGAATAGTCCTGTACTCTGGATCACACTTTACCAATAAGAATAGAGAGCATCAGCAAGCATCATCTCCCATGGCTGGTAGCCCCATGCCATTCAGTTGCCATGTAATATTGCATTTCCCTGACTACAAGTGATTACTTTTTCAACGTGCTTTCTCACCAGGTAGTTTTACAGAGCCACAGTTAGCTTTAGATTCACACTCCCTTCACTGTCTTTGGGCGGGTCTATAGTAGTGATTGGAATTGTAAGTTGGAGTTGTAAGTAAACAAAGGCCATTACTAGAGATAAGACTCTGCAGGAGGTGACTCCCCATGTACAGACGAACAGCAGCTTGGAGCAATGATAGATAAGAGAGAGCAGTGAGAGGTAGGGAGAATTGTCAGAAACCAGAGAAACTTGTGTGCTCTAAGAGGAAATAAAATCTTTTTTACTTCCTGACCAAAGTCTTCATAAATAGTCTTCATTTACCTTTCCCTACATGTTAAAAACCAATTATTGTAGTAAGAAAACCCATTTAAGCTTGACCTCCAGTGACCAGGTAAATCACAAGGCCAGCTTCAGTATAAGAGGTTGTCAACATGGGACAATTCCTTTAATTCTGTGACTGAGCAGATAAGTGGCTCTAATACTATTCACTGCAGTAATTTTATCTGCAATTGTTTAGTGCTTTTATTTTATGTCTTCATTGGTTGTATTGTGCTTATTACAATTTCTGCTTCAGCTGCTTGTAGTTGCAGGTAATTTATCTTACTATAAATACCATTATGAGTTTTGAATGCCTTCTATGTGTTGTAAATTGTACATTTTGGTTAAAGATAATTTAAGGCCAAAGCACGAGCTGCAGAAGCAAACATATGTTTTATTCATCGAGAGCCTTTTATTAATGATATACCAGATGTAATGCTAATATCCGTGAAGCTATCTTATAATCTGACAGTAGCCTTGGCAGCAATGTACTCAATTTGTGGCTGACATAGGAAAGCTATGGCATAATAAGGCTTATAGCAATACTATATATTCCTACAACCAATTATCCCTCTGATGAGTTATACAGACATTGCCAGGATTCCTGATTTGTGATCTTTATTTATGCAATAAAACTGGTACCTAGCAACAAAGCTTTCTTATGACTCCAAACTTTATACTCTTATTTTCATTTGTCAGTAGTATTTGACATCTAAATTTGGATTTTTCTGGTTAGTTGAAGATTGGAGTCATTGCCTTAATCTCCCTTGCAATTCCTGGATGACTTTCCAGCCGATGTTTTGGCTCTATCACCTTATATATTACATAGAACGATATACAAGTCACACTCCTTCCAGGAATTGTAATGTGGAATGAATGCTGCATAAAAGCACAAGTGCATGATGGTCAGCAGGGAAAATGAAATGAGAAGTAGTTATATCACAGTCATCCAGATGGTGGTCTGTACATCATATAAGACCCCTGGTGGTCTTCAGATTCCTTTATGTTACCATTCTAATATTGACATAATAGTTTTTATAAATCTACTGTAGACTTGAAAGAACATTTTTCATATGTGATTTACTCCATGATAACCATGAACCTGTAGAGCGATGTGAATCAACTATTTAAACCTTTA